>PISX010008538.1:0-81258 GCA_004024625.1 Mellivora capensis
GTTGTTGTTGTTGTTGTTGTTGTTGTTGTTTTGTTTTTGACGGAGACCGCAAGCAGGCAGAGAGGGGGAGCGGGGAGGCGGGCTCCCTGCTGAGCAGAGAGCCTGATGCGGGGCTCGATCCTCCTTCGTTGTCTTCTACTCGGGCGCTGGGCTGAGGCGCCACCCAAAGCTTGCCCTCTTTCACCTTCGCAAAAATCCTGTGAGGGGATCATCGTTTTCTCCACTCACACCGCTGAGAACCGGAGTCCAGAGAGGCTCGCGACGGGCTTGCGGTCGCTGCCGGTTCACCCCGGGGACTCCTGGCGCGGGGAGCCTTTCACCTGCGGGCAGGCCGGGCGCGGGCTGGGCGCGGCCCAGGCAGGGTCAGGAAGCAGACGCAGCGGCGCCGCGCTGGAAGGGAGACCCTGAGAATGCGGCCTCGGTGGGAATTCAGTAGTTAGAAAACATAACTTCGCAATGGGGGAACGAACGAGTATCTGAAGATTTAATGTGCGTATTATTTCTTCCTCAAATGACCCGCAGTTTTACATTGTTTTCTGTTCATCAGACTACAGGTTAGCCTCATCCATCCACCGTCATTATTCTTTTCCCGCCTACCTAAACATCCTTTTGGACATGTGAATAGGCATCTGGTTTTGTGCATGTGTGTGTTTTTAAACCTCCTATTATAGAGAAGTAAAGAAGGAAACAAGCAGAAAAATTCCTGCTGATATTAAAAAAAGAAACACACGTATACAGTTAAAATATTTAACAGGGTTTTTTAATTAGTTTTTCCATTTAAACTATCCGTTTTTAGAACATAGAGTCTAGGGGTGCCTGAGTGGTTTAGTCGTTAAGCATCTGCCTTGGGCTTGGGTCATGATCCTAGCGTCCTGGAATCCAGCCCTGTACTGAGGCCCTCAGTGGGCTCCCTGCTCATCAGGGAGCCTGCTTCTCCCTCTTCCACTCCCCCTGCTTGTGTCCCCTCTCTCGCTGTATCTCTCTCTGCCAAATAAATAAATAAAAACTTTAGAAAAAGAATGTAGAGTCTATGACTTCTTTTTAGCAGCTGTAGGGAATTTCAGTGTAAGGGCATGGGTATGCGTGTATATATGTGTGTATGTGTGTGCAGGTATGGCCCAGGTACATGTGTATGTATGTGTGGATATGTGTATGGATTTGTGTGTATGGGTGTGCACGTGTGTGGTTGTGTGTTTATGCCTATAACCAGTGCTTTCTACTGGTGACTGTCTCTTCAAGAGCTTATAAACTTCTGGAAGTACAAGGATCCTATATGACTGACTTTCATGTCTGAGCATCAGAGCAAAGGGGCCAGAACTAATGTTTGTGGAGACATAACATTTATTGGCACATAACAAGTTCTTTATAAATGAAGGGCAGTGACAAATTGCATAGGCTCAGACTTCTCAGGTTCAAATGCTATTTGCACAACTTACTGTGAGGTCTGGAACTTCCTGGGAAAGTTCCTTGGCCTCCCTTGCCTCTGTTTCCTCATTGTAAATGGAGATATTCTCAGTACCCTCCTGGCCAGGTTCCCTTGAAACAGAACTGGAGAAAGGGTTTGGGGGGGCATGTGACTGATTGAGGGAGTACTCTCAGGAGACAAGAAAGGAGGGAAATGGGATGGGGCAGGGTGGAGTCAGGACATGGTCTCAGCTGGAGTCTAGCTACAGTCTGATTCAAAGGAAGTTCATGAATTAGACAAACGTAGTCCCACCTTGAGGCAAGGAGTTAACTTTTTATGCTCCATGTATGCAGGAATTCTCTGCCTTTAGAGCCCATGGTTCTTGGTCACACCACGTCAAAGAATGACAAGGTAGACCGAAAGAAGAGTGTTTGGCAGCAAAGCAAAGTTTACTGAGCAATAATAGTATAAGGCTCCTGGAGAGGGAGGGGGACTGAGAGGGTTGCTCCTGGAGTTTCTAAGTTTAGGGGGTTTTATGAGCTGTTTCATGGAACTTTTTTTTTTTTTAAATATTTAATTTATTTATTTGGGAGAGAGAGAATGAGAGAGAGCGAACATGAGGGGGGGAGGGTAGAAGAAGAACCGGACTCCCCACTAAGCAAGAAGCCTAGTGAGGGACCTGATCCCGGGACTCCAGGATCATGACCTGAGCAGAAGGCAGTCGCCCAACCACCTGGGCCACCCGGGTGCCTTCACAGAACTATCATAAGTAATCAGGGTGTGCTGAGTCGTGCCAGTTAGAGCTTTGCTTATATATCTGTCTGCCTATTAGTTTAATGTCAATATGCTGATGCTCTTTTTTGGCTGACTTTTGGGGCCTATGTCTTAACTGTCCCTTGCCGGTGATACTGACAAATGGTTAGTGGTTAATTGCCTGATTTTAGGATGTTTCACAGAAGTTATTCCTGCAAAAGCTGCAGAGCATATTGCTAGTTCGGTCCTGTCTAAGCTCAAAACAGGCTGTACGTGCTGTTTTATCTTGGCTGTCCTGACTCCATGTTTTCTTGTTGGGGACCCTAGCTGTGACTACCTAACTGTACAACTAACTCCTAATACATGTTCTTTAGTCATTGTCTCCTGAAAGTCACCCACGCTTGGTATGCAGTATAATCTCCCAGAATGGCCCCTGTCAGACAGACAGCGAGTCCCTGGAGAAAAGAGAGAGCTGTAAATCTTTAGCAGCCTACAGGCACAGTGGCTGGGAGGTGGGTGTGACCGCCTGGTAAAAGGGATGGAGGTACCCACCGAATTCACTCTAGTCACCACCTTGCAAGGTCACTGGGAGGGTCAAACATGATATTACATATAAAGCATAATAATAACATTTTGAGTGCTTAAACCAAGTATCATTCTAAGCGCTTTGCCTTTAGAAAACTGCATAATATACAATACATCCTCAATGTCAGCTAATTTTATTATCTCATTTAATAGTAGACTTCCTAACCCATATTAAGTATTTAATAAACGAGGGATGAATCACATGTGAAGGGAGACGATCTTCTCAGCTTTTTGATTAGCCTCTGCGCTCTTTACTCTCCTTAATTCCCTGTGTTAACACAGTGCTTTGGACCTTGAATAGCCTGTGGGTACTGAGTTACCATGGATATTTCAGCCATGTTAAGGACTTCCATATTTCTCTTTTTACTGAGGCGCAAGGGGTACCTGAATAAATGTGGATAAGGTTATAGTAAGGGAACCCAGGAATGCCTGACCTGCTTGCTCCTTATCCCTCTCCTCTACCCTGTGACTTGAGCTGAAATTCACAAGAATGAACGGGACGCACACCCAGTGCCTGCAGACTTTGATGATAGAGGTCCTACAGGAGACCTCGTAGAGCTAAACAAGCACCTGGCTCCAGAGTCAGGGAAGCCGAAGGAGGGCCCAGGGGTGGGGGTGGGGGGCTGGAGTTGCTGTGGGCCTAGCTACCTCACTATTCTAGCAAGGTGATCCTGCAAATCTCCCCAACAAACAGTGGCTCCCTGACTTACTGACTGCAAAGAATGAAGAGAATATACTGACCACTTCAACTTGGCCATCTGAACCACGCACAAGATGTCTCCTTAAGTCTGGGCAGACTCAGAAGTACGCAGCGAAGGGAAATCTGGGCAGCCCAGGTGCAGTTTTAACTAAGTTCCAGTGTAACACAAATTGCCACACCTGCTGACAACATCAAAACGGGCTCAGGTAAAAGCCAGTGGCCTAAATGTATTTTTTTTTAATTTAAATTTAGTTAGTTAACATGAAGCATAACCTTGGTTGCTGGAGTCGAATTCAGTGCCTCATCACTTAAAAACAACATCCAGCGCTCACCACAAGCGGCCTCTTTAATGCCCATCTCCCATCTTGCCCATCCCCCGCCCACCTCTAAATAGGGCTTTCTATCCTTTCACCATGTACTTCTAAATCCAAGTGCTGGCAGGGGTGCCTGGGTGGCTCAGTCATTAAGTGTCTGCCTTTGGCTGGGGTCATGACCCCAGGGTCCTGGGATCGAGCCCCAGCGTTCCAGAAGCCTGAAGGAACCCTGTGTCTTGTGTTCCCTCTCTTGCTCTGTCTCTTTCTGTCAAATAAAATAAATAAATCCAAGTGCTGGGAGCCTAAGAAGGAAAATACAAAGGCAGAGAATAAGAGGGAATGGGACAGGCCTCAAGTACAGTGAGCCAGTCAGCCCCACTGAGCCAGGGAAGTGGAGAAGACCGGAAGGCACTGGAAGGGCCAGGCCTTGTCCAACCCGGCTCAACACACTGAGAAGTTAAGAAATACAAGCCAGGGGCACCTGGGTGGCTCAGTGGGTTAAGCCTCTGCCTTGGGCTTGGGTCATGATCTCGGGGTCCTGGGATCAAGCCCTGCATGGGGCTCTCTGCTCAGCAGGGAGCCTGCTTCCCTCCCTCTCTCTCTCTCTGCCTGCCTCTCTGCCTACTTGTGGTCTCTGTCAAATAAATAAATAAAATCTTAAAAAAAGAAAAGAAAAGAAAGAAATACAAGCCAGATGGAGGGGGAATGTGTGCATATGCCTTTTCTGGAATGCTGACCAGATCACTGATACCTTCCCTGCCAGAGGACCTCATAAGCGGGGCTGGTGAGGAGAGAGAGAGCTGGTGTCCCCTTCCCTTACACCACTAAGCTGTTTCTAGAGGTGGTTTTGTGTTTTATAGGAAAACAGCTCGGTTTAAATGGGTGGTGTCATGAGTCCAGCCTCCAGCAATTATACTGGTGAGAAGGTACTCACAAGACTATATCTGATTTGGGGCGTTGCCCTTCAGAATTTTTCCTGTCTCTGGAGCTCCACCGGCCAGGGAGGAAGGTTTCAGAGTCTCCTAGAAATTAGTTGTTAAGAAAAACAGAGAAGAAAGTGGGGGAGGTGGTGTGTCCAATGGGTTAGGCTAGGCTCTAGCACCAACCTCAAACCTCAGCGACTTAAAACTAGTTTTGAAGTCTATTCGTTCTCCTTGTCCTTCACAGGGGAGTGGTGAGGGCTGTGCTCCTCAAGGCCTCTGTGTCTAGGCTGATAGCATGGCCACCATCCCAGGGATGCCAGGTGTGGGGGATAGTTATAGCGATGGCCCCCACTCCCTGCACCGCTGTGTCATCTCAGTCATGTAGTTCCCTCCTACATTCACTCATCACACGAACCAGGAAAAGAGCCCAGAAGGGTCTCAACATGCAATTTAAGTGACACTTGTTACTGCTCACCACAGCTCCTTGGCTACAGCTGGTCATCTGACACCACCTTACCATGGATGGCCATGAATGGCTATCCTACTGTGTGCCCAGAAAGCCAGAAATAGTGGGAGAGAACCACCGACTCCCAGAGAGATGCAGGAGGAGAGTGGAATTCTGCTCAGTCGGGACCTTTGAGGAGTGAACCATAATGACTAACGGTATCTCAGAGTCTTCCTCCATGCTTCATTCCACACGTGGACAATAAATACCTGTCTCTAAAGTACTGCTTCTTCAAGATAATCTCTAAATTCAAAGCCTCATTTATCACAGGATAAAATCCAAATTCCCCATGTTGTGGGCATTCCAACTTTTTCTCTGTCTGTGCCCACAGGAGGATTCACACATGTCAGGCCTTGCTAAGGGCACTAGTGGTGGCAGAGACCTTCCTAGGGACTGCAAGAAGAGAAATGAGGGGGGCACCTGGGTGGCTCAGTGGATTAAGTCTCTACTTTGGGCTCAGGTCATGATCTCGGGGTCCTGGAATCAAGCCCCTCATAGGGCTCTCTGCTCAGCAGGGATCCTGCTTCCTCCCCCACCCCCCACCTGCCTCTCTGCCTACTTGTGATCTCTGTCTGTCAAATAAATAAATAAAATCTTAAAAAAAGAGAGAGAGAAATTAGGGAGTTCAGTCAATAAAAGGGAGAAAAGACAATGAATGGAGCTTGGTCTGATACCAGTATCTGGGGCCAGTACCATACCTGTCACCGAGGTGGGCTTCTGCCAGATTCCTAGGCAAGAGGGCTTACTGCAAAGACTAAAACGAATTATTTTTAGGGGTGCCTGGGTAGCACATACATTTGTGGAATGAGGCATGGAGGTTAAGTGTCTGCCTTTGGCTTGGGTCATGATCCCAGGATCCCGAGATCGAGCCCCATATGGGGCTCCCTGCTTGGCAGAGAGTCTGCTTCTCCCTCTCCCTCTGCACCTCCCCCTTGCTTGTGCTCACTCTCTTGCCTGAAATAAATAAAATCTTTTTTTTAAAAAAGAGGTATTTTTACAAAAAATATTTGAAATTTCAAGGCAGCCAAGGCAGCCTTGTTTTGAGATGTGGGTAATATAAAAGGTGGGGAAAGAGATTGCCTCCTCTTCAGCGGGGAACCCAGGCGGGCAACTTCACACTGGCATGTTATCGAGGTCAGTAGCAGTGCGGGCTTGGACTCAGCTGAACAGCCTTGGTGCAGTGTGGTTTTGGCAGATATGGGTGGGAGGCAGCACTGGGGGCTTTGATAACAAAGGCCCGCGGCTGCCTTGGCAGTGGTGGTACCATCAGAGGCTATGGCCATACATAGGCCCATGGAAAGACAGAGCAGGCAAGGGGAAAATGGGCATTCCACAGAGCAGTGGATGAACTGGTCAGATTCCTAGCTACACAGGGGGGCTGCTCTGAGATCAGCCAGAAGTGATTTAGTCGTCCACCGAAGAGTTAGTGGACACCTACTGTTGAGGTAGTGAACAACATGGATAGTCCCTGATGTCATGAAGCCTACATTCCAATGGGAGAGATGAAAAAACCATCCCAGCTTAATAAATATATAATTAAAGGTATGTGCTTGTGTATGTGTGTAATTCTGGTTAGTGTATTAAGAGAGAGACGTTACATTCTTCAACGGCGAAGCAGAGTAGAATGACAGTATTATAATCCTAAGTTGTACTCAGAGACCGTTGCAGCCCAAGAGCTTCAAGGCCAGCAGCAATATCGCCACCACTCTCCTAGACGCCTCAGACCTTGACTATGAAGGGTGACCAGTCCTCTTGGTCGATACAGAGAAGGAAGTGGGCTCGGAGGAAGGAGTGTGCCAGGGGACTGGTGCTGCCACCACTAAGGAGAGGATACAAAAGCTGCTATGACCGTGGCTAACGGGACATTTGAAATCTTGTCCTAGTTCAGGCTGGTACTAGTGTCTAAAGATCTACCCAGGTGGATAGCACCAGGAATCTCTGATCACAGTCATTCTCAGTGACAGGGGGGTGGAAGGTGTTGGCTCTAAGAGACTATCTTGGAAGAAGCAGGACCAAGCCAATGGCAGGCACCCATAGAAGATTCCAGTAACTTGGAGTGTAGGCACGGGCTGAAAGTGTTGTCAGTGAAGTTTCATTCAGTGAATATTTATCAAGATTCTGCTATGTGACCGACTCCGTGCCACAGCAAGAATGGAGGTATAATCTGCAGAGAGGTTGAGCCGCAAGCGATCCATGGCTGAGAAGGGTTGGGGACAACAACCCTGAATACGAATGCAGCTTAGCCACCACATTGTGTAGATAGCCGCCAATGAAAAGGAATCACAGACACTCTTGCCCCTTTGGCTCTGACTTCTTTCTTTACTCCCATCACCAACCCCTTCTCCCCACAAATGTATCACAGGCATGTCCCTTAGACATGATGACTGAGTTCTGCTCCTGCTGTTTTAACTCCTGGCTCTCTGCTGGATCTAGCTTGTATTCATTCATGGATTCTTTAGGCTTTTGACCTAAAAGGGGTAAAATTCCTATTCTGAATATTCTTGGCTCCAAGCCTTCATGTCCACATGGCCTGCATCCTGGTGGTACCCACATCAGCAACCTTTAAGAGAGACTTGATCACTTAGCCATGAACCCACGGCTCCAGGGGCAAGCCTGTTGCTATGGCAACATGGATGATCTACCAAGCGCACGCTGTCACTCTGCTTTGGGACTATGAGGGCTCAGGGAGGGGGAACACCAGCCTCCTGAGGGAGATAACAACCCTTGTGGGCCAATTACCAGAGGAGAGGGCAAAATGCCTCCCTCACCCTGCCCGAGCAGACCCTGTGGCCAGAAGTCCCTCCTTCTCCCCAGGACTGCTTCTATTCCTTCCCCCCTGTGGACATTTGGAGAGAATCCACAGAAATTGCCAGGTTTCATTATGCAGCTTTGAACCTGCACTCTGATTCTCTAGAGAGGCTAAAAGGATGACATTTCTCTTGTCTTGCTAACTCATGATGTGGATAGCTGATGGTCCCACTCATGCAACCTGGTAGTCCCTCTGGGAAGGTGACACAGGTTTCTACCCTCAAGGAGACTTAGAGATCAAATCCATCATGTGTCTTACTTATATTTGCCCTGGTCAAGGTCCAAAGTGTTACCTCTGCCTTTGTGGGCTCATGTGGGCATTTGATCTACTTCCACAATCATTCTCCTGAATCTCTGTGCATCCTTCTGTCCCAGTCTTCCACCCCTCCTCTCCTCATTCCCTTCTGTCTTCCTCAGGCCCTCGAATCCTTTCCCCATAACTAGCAAGTTGCTCTACCTGCAAAGTGTCTTCAAAATACTCCCACACCCACTGCCTGCTATCTTGCTGGCCTGTCCCCGAGGGTGTGATTTCTTTCACAACCCTCTCTTGTGGTAACTGTTTTCTCACAGTCTTTGTATTTCAGAACAACAAGGTGAATTGATATCTCTGTGGGGAATATAATTTATTACAAATAATAGAAAAGTCAGCTAACACTGGTTTAATGAAGAGGTAGTCCTTATAGCTGTAGACGGCTGCTGGTATTGGCTCTGTGGCCTGTCAAAATAAGGACTCATCTCCATAATTATCTTTGCCTTTTTCTCATATTTCTAACTGCTTTGTCCCAGTATGGCTGCTGCAGTCCAGCCATCATGTCTGAATTCCAGGCAAAAAGGCATGACGCTTTCATCAAGAAAGCAGAAACATTCTCAAATTCCCTAAGAAAATTAAGTTTATGTCTCATTGGGTGGAAGTGTGCCACACGGCTTTAAAGTGAGGGAATGGATCTAGGAGGATTTAGTTGGAATTCTGCACTCCAGAACAAAACCAGGATTTTGTTAGTAAGGGAGAAAAGGGATAAAGATATCAGTCAGCGAACAAGCAGCGTCTGCACCAGTGTCTTTCTCACTCCCTCACCTCCACTCTCTTCTTTAAAACCCTGTTTCTTTCTTGGAACACTGAAAAAATTAAATTAAAAAACAAAAAACCCTGTTTCTTTGGGGGACGCCTGGGTGGCTCAGTGGGTAAGCCTCTGTCTTCGGCTCAGGGTCCTGGGATTGAGTCCCGCATCCCGCTCTCTGCTCAGTGGGGAGCCTGCTTCCCCCTCTTTCTCTCCCTGCCTCTCTGCCTACTTGTGACTTCTCTGTGTTAAATAAATAAATAAAATCTAAATAAATAAATAAATACCCTGTTTCTTTGGGGTGCCTGGGTGGCTCAGTCAATTGAGCGTCTGCCTTCAGCTCAGGTCATGATCCCAGCCCTAAGTAGAGTCGGGGTTCCCTACTCAGAGGAGAGCTTGCTTCTCCCTCTCCCTCTGCCTGCTGCTCTCCCTGCTTGTGCTCTCTCTCTCTCTCTCAAATAAATAAGTAAAATCCTTTTAAAAAAATAAAACCCTGTTTCTTTGTACTCACACCATTTCAATATTCTGCCCTACCCCCGTTGTTGCTTCATCCACTGGGAATCCTCCCATTCATTCTGTGCATTGACATGAGCAAAGATCCCACTGCTCCACAGCCCAAGTCGGTTGCTTGCCCCCTACACCCAAGCCTTGATCAGTCTGGATGACACCCAGGTGGGTAGCCTGTCCATCATGGCCACGTAAGGGCTCACCTTCTATTCATCTTCAGTGATTTACTCTCCATTTCAGTCATTTCCTTCCATACAAACTCCCCAGGTATTTTCACCACCTATAATGTTACTCCTCCAAAATGGCTAACTCAACCACTCCACTGCTTGACTGTAACCAGCCCTTCTTCCAGGTGTCTATTTACTGTTCTCATACCAACTCTTCTTTAGCATCCTTGGCATTGCCTGTCCTCCACCTCTTAATCCATCAACCTTGCCCTTTCTATCCAGCACAGATTTCATGAGTAGTATTTCTATAATAGAATTTTTAAATTTTATTTATTTGAGAGAGAGAGCAAGAGCCGGGGGTGCAGGAGCAGAGAGAGAAGCAGACTCCCCGCTGAGCAGGGAGACTGACCGGGGGCTCAATCCGAGGACCCTAAAATCATGACCTGAGCCAAAGTCAGTTGCTTAACCCAGGTGCCCCATGAGTAGTATTTCAATGCTTCCTTCTATATCCTACATTTCTCTACTCTCATCTCTACTCCCCTAGACTTCCTTGTCCCTCTGTTGCCTCCATTTGTCTCAGCTCTAAACCTGGATGCACCCAACTACCTGTTTTTCTGTGCCTGCATCTAAGCAGCTGTGCGTTACCCAAAGGGCAGATTGATTTCACTGTAAGTTCGAGGTCATTGACTTCAAACAGGTCCTCATACTACATAAAAAAACTTACTACAGGTCTCCGTCTCTCATTTTCCCATTTTCCACCTTTCCCAACCTTCCTCCTTTCCTCAAGCCTCCAGTCTCTTTTCTTCTTTTCTTCTCTGAGCAGATGACCTTATACCATGTTAAGGGAGAAAATAGGAACTCACACAGGAACTCTCTTAACCTCTGCACCTATCCTGTGGTTTCTTTTCTCCTGGTCTAATAGCAGTGCTGTTTACCATCCCTCTAAGGAATGTCCCCCCTGCCTTCCAGGAATCTTACACTGTCATTATTTCTTCTTTCTTTCTTGTATATTCAACCTTTTCTCTCAACAGAATCTTTCCCATTCTCATTAAAAAACAACTGCTAGCTGATCTCTTCACCTTCATAAGTCTAATTCTGTAGAGAACTCTGTATCTTCTGTCTTCAGTTTTATATCTGCCAACCTCAAGCCACACAATTCTGGCTTGTAGTCCAACCTAACCAGCAGCTCTTGCTGGAGTTATGACTTACACTTATATTAAAACCAGCATTTCAATATTTCTCTTACTCAATCATTCCCCGCTTCTTTGAAACACTCTTCTACTGACTTACATGATTCAACTTTCTCCTGGCTTTTTTCCCACCTCTCCAGCTGTTCCTTTGCAAACTCATTCAGCTCTACTTGTTTAATCAATTATGGAAATTTTCAAGACTTTTCAACAATCTCTCTTCTTTTACCTCACACTTTCTCCCTAAGTGGGCATGAATCTCAAGTTTGTATCTTCACTTTAGACTTTTCTGAGCTTTTGACCTATAACATCTGATTTTCAACTTAGGATGTTTTCTTTCTTTTTTAAAAAAAGATTTTATTATTACGGGTGCCTGGGTGATAGTTTGTTAGGTATACAACTCTTAGTTTTGGCTCAGGTCATGATCGCAGAATTGTGGGATCGAACCCCACGTCAGGCCTCAAGCTCAGTGGGGAGCCACCTTGTGACTCTTTCTCTCTCCCTCTGCTCTCTTTCCCTCTCTCCCTCTTTCTCTAAAATAAATAAATAAATCTTTGGGGAAAAAAAAAAGATTTTGTTTTTAAGTAATCTCTACACCCAATGTGGGGCTTGAACCTACAACCCTGAGATCAAGAGTTGCATACTCCTCCAATTGAGCCAGCCAGGTGCCCCAACTTAGGATGTTTTCTTATATAAAATATTTGACTTTATAAAAGTCACCTATATTCATTATCTATTGCTGTGTGACAAAGTATCCCAAAACTTTGTACTTAAAACCATAAATAAGATACCAGTCTGGCTCAGTCAGTAGAGCACATGACTCTTGATCTTGGGGTTGTGAGTTCAAACCTCACATTGGATGTAGAACTTAATAAAAAAAAAAATAGGCAAGCATTTATTATCTCACAGTTTCTGTGGGCTAGCAATCCAGGTGTGGCATGGCAGGATCCTCTGGCTGAGTCGGGAGCCTGAGTGCTAGTCAGTCAAGGTATGGCCAGACTGTAGTCATCTCAGGACTCAAATGAGGGAGGGCTCACTTCAAAGCCCACTAACGTGGCTGATGATGGATCTCAGGTGATGCTGGCTGTTACCTGGAGACATCGGTTCCTTACCATAGGGCCTCTTCATAGGGCTACTTTCTGCACAGCACCTTACTTCTCCAGGGCAAGGATTTGGGTGGGGGTGGGGGTTCAGGGGAGCGGAGTTGGATAGAATGGAGAAGGATGAGGAAGATGGAAGTTACAGTCTCTTTGTAACCTAATCTCAGAGTGACTTCCCATTACTTTTGTTCTATTCATTAGAAGCAAAACATGAAATCCAGGGATGCCTGGCTGGCTCAGTCAGTGGAGCATGCTACTTTTTATCTCAGGGTTGTGGGTTCGAGCCTCACACTGGGCACAGAGATTGGTTAAAACAAAACAAAAAGACACTAATTCCAGCCACATACAAAGGAAAAGGATTATATAGGGATATGAAGACCAGGAGTCCAGGATCACTGGGAATTGTCTTAGAGGCTGCCTAGCACATGGCTTCGTACTCATCAAGTCCAGAACAGCACTCTTGCTCTGCCTCACACACCAGGCCCAGCACCAGAAACCAGAAACGTGGCTCTCCTTTGGTTTCTCTCTCTTAGTAACTGACACCTGTATCAATCCTGTTCTGCAACCCAGAAACCTTGGAGTCATTCTGAACTCTCTTCTATCTTACCTGCATCCCCTCTGATCATCAACAAATTCTGTCAATTTATTTCTCAAATATCACTCAAATCTGTTTATTTATCTCTGCCACTACCACTGTCAGCCTAATAGAAGCAACCATCATTTCCTGCTTGGACTTGCAATGACCTGCTAACTGCTCTTCCCTTCTAATTGGTGTTCTATGAGGCAGACAAAGTGATCTCTTCCTGATATAAATCTTATTGTGACACCCTTCAGCTTAAAACTATTAAATGGCTTTCCATTTCCTCTTGGATAAAGACAAAATTCCTCAAAACCTATACTACCCTACATGGTCTGTCCCCTCTCCACCTCTCAGCCTCATTTTGCACCAGATTCCCTTTTCTGGGCACACTGGCCTTCTTTAAGTCCTACTAGCCACAGGGCATTTGCATATGCTGTTCCTACTAGAATATTCTTCCCTCTTTTTTGTCTAGTTAATTCCTATTCAATTCTTAGATCTTAGCTCAAGCATTTTTTCCATGAGAAATCCCCCTTCTGGAACCACAGAGACTCATGTCCTTCTCCTTGAGCTCTTGTCACAGTTGCAATTTTGTATTAGTTTGTATTTGATTGTCTGTCTCTTCTGTATTCTACAAGTTATCAACTCAGTGTCATATCACTGTTGTATCCCCAGTACAAATATCTGGTACATATTATATGCTCAATAATCATGTATTAAGCAAATGAGTTTCTTGACCACAACTCTCCCCTAATGGATGCAGTAAAAGGTCTACTGGGTTGGCCTGGTGGGAATGAATGGGCCTATACGTGATTAGATTCCACCTGCTTGCCCAGGATGCTGAAATGTTCTGGGTTTCAGATCTAGATCCAGGAAGGAATGAACAGGCCCAGATCACTGATCCCAGCAGCCAACCCTCCTTAACTGATCTTTGTATCAAATTAGATCAAAGCATCACAGGCTACGAGGCCATACTTTCTTGCTTACTGGACCTGGCTGGATGTGGTTTCTTCTGAATGGACTACTGGGGCTTGTTGGGGAAGAGGCGCCTGCTTCCTTCTTTCTTCATTAGGGGGGAGTAATTAAGGGCCCACCATGGCACATACAAACATTTCTTTGTTCCATTACTTCTTTCCCTTACAAATGCCACAGACTGCTGGTATTGGAGGCCGCTGGCTTTGCCCATCAACTTCTGCTCCTTCCCACCTATCAGTTTCCCCCAGAGTCAATCAGAACTTTCAAAGATTCCATCTCTGGGGCTCCACGTTTAGTTGTCTGCCCCCCGTGGCGCTCCCATTTTCAGGAATGGAATCCTCTCTAAAGAATAGGAATAGAAGTATCCCCAGATGATGTCTCAACTGACTTCCCAAACTTAGCTCACATGAGCCCTTCAGCACATTAGAAGAAAACCTTGATTTTTAAGACTAAAGAGTTCAAACTTTATATTTACAGCAGTGAAGGGGTGGGGATGGCGGGGCCCCCAGGCTGGCTCAGTAAGAAGAACATCTAACTCTCGATCTCAGGGTCATGAGTTCGAGCCCCACAGTGGGTGTAGAGATGACTTAAATAAATAAAACTTAAAAAAAAAAAAAGGTAGCAGGGACTTAGCAGAGTTTTCAGCCAGGGATTGTGTGGTACTATGGGGATTTTTGAAAAATTAATCTGCAAACCTTGTGCATTGGATTCCCAAAAGAGAAGTAACTGGGGCAGAGAGACAAGCTTGGGGATAAGGATAATCCAATGCACGAAATGTTGAGGGGCAACAATACAGCTACAGCTGAGGGATTACTGAGGACTGGATGAATCGGAACTATTTGGGCAAGAAAGAATGAATAGGCCTGAAGTGTGGACAGAGATAGGATTCTGTCCTGAAAGTTGGGAGATGTCTGCCCTCTATTTGCTCTGGCATGCATATGCACAAAGAAATGCCATCGTAGTCCACAATGATCACAAGCACTTCCCATATCAGGTGGATGGATCGCTCCCACCTCCTCCAGGGTCCCTTGCTTATTCCACACACTTCTCCATCTTCATTTGCCACATTCTGTCTGAGACATAATTTTTAGAGTCACTCTGCTGCTCCATGGGCCACAGCTGTGGCCAAGAGGTGTTCTCCCTTCTCTCCTGACCCCTGCAACCTCAGCCACCTGGTCCTGTCCTGCTAGCAGGAAATAGAGGCCCGCTGGGGGGTGCAGTGACAGCAAGGAAGACATTCAGTTTAAGTTGGGGGTCTTGAGACAAAGGAGTCTGCTTGGAGCAGCAGTAAATGGAAGCTGGAGAGGCTGGGAGCAGCCTGCCTTGGAACAGATCGGCTGGGTAGGGCTGAGAGCAGAGAGGAAGAAGAGTGAGGACCGAGTGTCATTACACTGGGGGAGGCAGCAGGAGAGGCCGGAGCCACTGCCTTTATCCAGTCCTCTCTGGCCAGTTCAAGATTAGTCCAGCCCTGGTTTTCCTGTTTGAAGACTTAGCAGGAATTCTGCTTCTCTTTCCTTCCATTCTCTTGCTGACAATTTTGGCTGACTGACAGCAACTCTGCCAGAGGGAGAGCAGAAGAAATGAAGGAAGATGAAAATCAAATTGGTAAATTGTACCTTTTGTTAACAGCTCCAGGAAGAGGTGCAGTGGTGAGAATATTGGGCAATCATTTAAAAATACTAATGAAAAAGGCTATTATATAAAGGAATCACATAATTGATTTGTGCACTGCTATTCCCCAAGTACCACTGAAACCAAAGAGTTGGCAGTGTTTATTTTTTTATTGCTTAACTTATTTAAACTTTAAGTTTAAATTATTATTTAAACTTATTAAACTTAATTTATTATTATTAAAGTTTAAATTATTTAAACTTTAGATCTAGCCAACAGTAGATACCAAACTGTCATTGATGTATCTGGTAGATGGAGGGAAAAGATGTTTATTCTTTTGTAAAATTTGATCCTATTACATTTAGTTTATCATTTCAATCTGTCAGTGTGTTTTATGTGACATCCAGATTCTGCCATCCAATGGACTTTTTATGCTTTCCTGCTGTGTGACTGTAGCAGGTATACAAGAAAGTAGAAGAAGACATTCTTAGAACTGGGAAAAGAAATATTCCTCTCAAAACTGAAATATTTCATAAATAATAAATACAAGATTATAAGATCAACTTTCATCAGATGTAACCCATCCTAACAGAAGAGTTATAACTTGTAAGTAACAAATGATGGAGATTGGATTCTTGACTAGTTAACAATAAGAAAGCAGTTGGGGTGTTGGGTAGTTCAGTGGGTTAAAGCCTCTGCCTTTGGCTCAGGTCATGATCTCAGGGTCCTGGGATCAAGCCCTGGTTGCTCTCTGCTCAGCGGGGAGCCTGCTTCCTCTTCTCTCTCTCTGCCTGCCTCTCTGCCTACTTGTGATCTCTGTCTGTCAAATAAATAAATAAAATCTTAAAGAAAAAAAAAAAAGAAAGAAAGCAGTAACCTGATAACCAGGTAAGTGAACAAGAATCAGTCTCCTACTTTTTGCTCTCTCTCTGAACAGGAAAACCTGAAGCCAGGCCTGGTTAGCAGGTCTTCATATAATGGGAATCTCACTCTCATGAGGCATAGGAGCCAGTCAGGGGACCCAGGCCTCTGGGCAGAACTGGTCAGATGGTCTGTGGTAACAGGCCACACTCAGGGGCAGGTCTGTCTCGGCTCTAATAGACCAATGGCATTTGAGACTGCGGACCCAGTGTGGCCAGACGTTTCTAGAGTCCAGAAGTGACTGTGTAAGCCCAAAACAAAACAGAGAAACCTAGAAGACACACCTGTGGCCTATCAGGAGCCTCTGGTATAATACACAGTTAATGCATTGGACAGTACCACCCTGTCTGTGTAGTCACCAAAGGGACCAATAGGCTGAGGTGTGGCTTTGGTCCTACTTCTGTCACAAAGAAGGTGACTTCCACTTTGGGTCAGTCTGAGTAAACAATATTTGGAGACTATCCAATTCTTTGCTTTAATTTTATGCTCACCAAATAAACTTCCACTCACGTTTCAGTTTTACAACAAACTTTAAAGCTAACAAGGGACTGGCTGACTCAGCCTGTAGAGCGTGTGATTTTTAATCTCAGGGGTGTGGGTTCGAGCTCCTCTTTGGGTGTGAGATTATTAACACAACAAAACAAAAACCTCCTAGCAAGGGGCTGATCTGAGTAAAGGAATATACCTATTTTAGTTCTGGAAAGGCCTATTTCTGTGTATCAATAAGTTAACATTCTGCTTTTCTACTGAACTCTTTCTTGAATTTGTTCAGTATTTATTGAAGCCTTGTGGAGCTTTAAACAGCTCTGAGTAAGCTAACAAAATAAGATAATAAGATTCTGGTGCTGAAAAGCTGAGTATGCGACCCTGATCATCAGTGTTCTAAGTTAGTGTATTGCAGCCCCCACTCCAGAAATCAGCCAGTAGGCCTTCTTTTTGTAAATGCAACAGCAACAGTTTGTGGGTGAATGAAGCCATGGGCTCAGCTTTGAAATTCAAAACTCTCTTATCTCATCGTTTGATTTTTTCCATCCTCAGTCTTCTTTTTTCTATGTTCTTCCCCTCCCGACACTTCCATTTCTCTAACAACTAAGTGCTTTGGGGCATCCATTGTTTTCCCACATTGTCTTTACTTTCCTCCTTCTTCACCTTCTTCCTGTTTTATGTGTTTGGCTACTTTTTGGTCTTTTAATTTGGAAACGCACCTGTCTCCTCAGTGATCTTATGAAGATTGTATGTGTTGTAGATTCACTAGTACTGAAACGTCCCTTTAGAGCAGGGCTGACCAAAATAGTAGTCACTAGCAACATGTGACAACTGAACTCGTGAAATCGGCTGGTCTGAAATGAGATGTGCTTGTGGGGCTTGACTGGCTCAGTCAGAGGAGGAGATGCGACTCTTAATTTCAAGCCTGTGTGTTTGAGCCCCACATTGGGAGTAGAAATTGCTAAGAATAAATAAACGAAATGAGATGGGCTTTAAGTATAAGTTGCACACCAGATTTCTAAGACTTACCATAAAAAATGCAAAATGTCTCATTAACACATTAAAAAATGATCACATGCGGAAATGACAATATTTTGGCTATACTGGGTTAGAACAAATGTATTATTAAAATTACCTTCATCTGTTTCTGTTTACTTTTTTCATGTGGCTACTAAAAAAAATGTAAAAGTATATATTTGACTAGCAATATGATTCTGTTGTCAGTGTTGCCTTAGAGGGTCTTAGATGTATTCTCTACATCTCTACAGGTGGCTTAAAGACTATATTAAACATTCCATTTGGTTGGGCTATCCCAAATGAATCCTCCATTTCTCTTTTCCCTATGCTGACCCACCTTCTCAAGTCATTCTCATTTTTCCTCTTCTTTAAGAGGCTAAGAGAAGGGAAGTTTTTTTTGTTTTGTTTTTTGTTTTTTTTTGAGTCAGAAGCAGACACACCACAAGTGCATTTAAATGTAAAGGGGATATAAGAAAAACCGAAAGTAAGCAAGACTGCCTGTAGACAATCTGTTAACAAAACACAGTAATATATACACCTGGACAAGCATCAGTCCCATGGGGAAACCCAGCAATTTTAATTACTTCACCTACAGGCACTATACTGAGAATTGTTTCTTTCCACTTGAATGGAAGCATGCTCTATGCCAGCACGAGCTGTCAGGAGTTTTGCTTCTCTCATACCAGACCTGTCTTCCGAGGCTCACTTTTATATGTGTTATGTAAATGATAATTAATACATGGAGCACACTGACAATAATGAGCGTAGGTTGGAGAGTTGATCCTGGCATTGCTAACTCAATGGCCTTATGCCAGTGACTTCACCTCTGGAACCTCACCTGCTAATTTGTAAAATAGGGATAATAGGACCATGGCACCTGGTGGGTCAACAGCCTACCTCTGCTTCTAGCCGTTTTGCACTCTCATTCTTTGGAAACTTGCTCTGAAAAAGGGTGGTGTCTCTGCCTTTTGTCAGAGAAATTTTATTCCTCACCTCAAACCTGTGAAAAGCTCTTTGAAGGGACTACTGGCCTTGGCGCTTGACATTGTCCACTGCAGTTTGCATGAACTTGAAGAACTGGTCAGTGACCCAGACTGGAGAACATTCAAAGTGAAGAGCCGTGTGGCTTGCGGAATGTGTCCATGGTGGGCAAGGAGAGAAAGCTGGTGAGAAAATGCATGCACTTGAACATGTGCGGGCAAAGGCATCTGTGTATTTCTTGCAGACCAAATGTAGAGAGAGAAAGCCAGCCATGAGCTGTCTTAAAGGGACTTTGCCCAGGACTACAAAAGCAGTCCCAGCTATGGCAGACTTCTTGCGGAATTCTGAAAACCAGGGCTTGTAGAGGGAACTTTAGCAGCTAAGGAGATTCCTGATGCTGAGGGATCTTGGAGGAGCCCTTGGATGTGACATAGAGAAAAGGGTCAGCTTTGAAACACTTGTCAACCCACAAAAGTGGCCCTAGAGATTGAACGTCACACTTAGAGGATACAGTCCTGTATTTGTAAAATGGTTTGTAATTACTCCTTTTCTAGCTACATTTCAATCCTTTTCCTTCACTGGGTGGACTAACCTTCCTCAGGTGCCTGAATTCACTTCTGACTAGGCTGAGGTCTAGGCTGGGAACTGAGTAATTCTGTTCTGTGCAAACTGTCTCCAGGCACCGGGGTCATTAGGTAAAGTTAAGATGCCCCTTATAGGAAGAGTAGCAAATGAGGCTCACATTATTCCACAAGAATTTGTGCCTATCTGTTGTATTAACCAGAACTGAGATGAGAAATTCAAGCACAGTGTAGATCATGATGGCTTCCTTTTTAACTGGCCTTAGTTAGCTTAAAGACTAACTTGAATGGAAGGAGAGCAAGAGGATAGGGTGAGTGTGGGAGAATAAGATTATTGTGTGACATATCTGAATGCATGGCAACAAATGATGAGCTCTTAAGAAAATGAGAATTAAGTGCACTGAAAGAACTGAAGGATTATCTTGTGCCTCAAGAGTTTGGGGTAAGCTTCATACAGGAGTCTGGGCACTAAGGACTGTCCTCAGGTGGCTACTGGAAAATGAAGGGCCTGGGAATTCCAAGCTTGGAAATAGGATTGAGAGCTAACTGGGATGAGGGATTAAGGAGGAAAAAGGTAGATTGGAGATGGGGCTGCACCATGAAGAACAGAAGTGCCCAGATGATGGAGCCAAATGTCCATGGGAAGCCCATGTGTGAAAGAATGATTTTTGAGTCAGTATCTCAGTGCATAAACACTTTTTTTTTTTTAAATCTCCACGTTGAGAGGGCCAAAGAATCCATGCCAGACTGTATCAAGACAAGGGAGTTAGGAAGGGAGGGAGACCAGGGGCTCATTTTCCCAAACACTAGGGACAAGTACTAATACATTTTGATTTGCAAATAAAATCTTTATGGTCAGATATGATTTTGAGTGCTTCAAAACTTTTTCCTCTGTGGAGGCCAGTTAGAGACTCTTGCCTAGGTATTCCCAAGGAGGAAATGAGGTTACATCTCCTATCAGACTTGAATGTGAGCACAAGGTACCCCCAGTGATCTATGGACCCACATACCTACCCACCCAACCATTGGGTGACCACCCTGTTGCAGGCCGTGTGCCTAAGTTGCAACAACATGTAACAGAGTCCTCTCTAGTGCCTGTCAATGTATTGGGTGGGGGAGATGAAAGAATGGTGAAACTTTGATAATCACCACAGCTGGGAGATGAGTACTTGGGAATTCATTATACCATTTTTCCTGTTTTTTTTTTTTTTTTGTTATCTTTGATAATTTTCCTAATAAAGTTAGATAACTGTCCTTTTTTTCAAGAGAGAGAGATTTGGCAGATGACTTTATCACAAAGGCAAGTTCAGCTTTCAAGTTACACCCAAGGTATTAGGAAGAAAAACCCTTGGGGCAGGGTGCAGAAAGTGGTCAGGAAATGCCTCCTGGTGGAGGGTAACAGTTCTCTAAAACTAGGTGCTCACACTGAATAAAGAAACTAAAAACTATAGGTCTGACTTGGCCTTAGGTTGTTTTGAGAAGGGCTAACAGATCAGGGTCAAGAGTGAGAAACTGGCCTCTACCACATTCCATCCCCTTATCTACCTTTTCTTCCTTCCCTTTTGCTTCGAGTCAGCTGAAGTAAGTAGATTTTGGGCAACATCTCAGCACTTACTATATGCCGAGTACTGTATAAAGGCTTTTGGGTAAGATCAAGCTTATACCATTTTATAGAAGATGGAACCCGGAGTCTGGAAATTCCTCAGGGTGTGGGGGACGGGACACAAGCAGGTAAGGGCAGTTGGGGAACCCAGTCCTTCCGACCCCAAATCGTGGAAAACAGGACCGAAACTTGGGATCAGGCTGATGTAGCTTTGTGGCTTTGAATAAGTCACCGGGCCTCACTGAGCCGACTCAATTTCTCCATCTATAAAAAGGGTACGGCAAAACGTGTAAGGTTTATTTACTTATTTTTTAGGGATCGGAGACCTTTAAACTGTCAAGATCCTGGCACGAAGGGAGGGCTCCATAAATGGCAGCCATCATTCTTGGACAAGTGCCGGCACATCCTCCCGGGCGCGCCTCCCGCCGGGTCCCTCGGGACAGGCCAGGCCCGCCCCCGCGGCTCCCGTCTCGCAGTGCTCGCTGCAGGTGGCCCAGCGTCTCGGTGCCCACGCCCCGAAGCGAGCGGGGAGCACGGGCGGGTTGGATGACCAAGGTCTCCCCTGGAGGATCGCCTCCCTCCCTCCACACACCCGGCGCAGGTGAGGTTTCCGGCCCAGGCCACGGCGACAGCGACCCCGAAGAGAGGTCGAGGCGGACAGCGCGGCCCGCGGCCGGGGAGAGGGGTCCAGCGGGCGCCCCCTCCCTAGCCCAGTTTCACCCCGGGACCAACCCCGGCGCAGGGGCCCGCGGGCTGCGCGCTCTGCGGCTGCGAAAACCCGGAGAGGCGGATCGGAGCGCGCTCGCAGCCAACTCCTCCGCGGTCCGGCCGCGGAGCTGGGCATGCTCAGTGCGGCCGTCGCGCCGCCGTCCGCCAACTCGGAAGCTCGCGCTCGCGGGCCGTGGGGGCGAGAACGCCGGCGGCGGCGAGCCGGCGTCGCCCGCCGCCCCCAGACAGTGGCAAACTTCGCGGTGTCCCCGGAGCTCGCCTGGACGAGACTGATACCTCACAAATAAAATCCAATCCAATCCCCCCCTACCCTCCCAATCCCAGCCCGAATCATGGAGGCTGTGGCCGCCCGAGTGCCGCCGCCGCCGCCGGCCCCTACCCACTAGCCCGGGACCAACAGGTAAACTGTTGGGGGTGGGGGTGGGGTGGGAGGAGGAGCTGCGGCCGGGGGCGGGAGGCGGCGGGCTGGTGGAGCCCGAGACGTCCGCGGGCTGGCTGCCCCCGTCGGCGCTCGCAGCCAGCCCTCCTCCCCCTTCTCCTGAGCCCCTGGAGGGGCAGCAGAGGGTTAAATCGGCCCCGCGCCACCGTGAGCACGGCCCCCTCCAGCCGCCGCGACCGCCAGCAGCGCGCCTCAGCGCCTGCCCGGAGCCGCCGAGGGGACCAGAGCCTCGGATGCGCCACCGGAGCCCGACAGGCGTCTAGGAGACACCGGCCGCTTCTCCCAGTCCGCATCCCTGCCTCTCCCACCCCTCCAGGCTTCTCTCCCTCCGCCCCGGCCGGGTCCGCGCCCAGGTGGCGGGGTCTGCGGGGCGCGTGGCGGCGCGGGAAGGATCCCTGCCGTGGAAGAGGGGCGGAGGCGGGCTTCTCCGCAGTCTCTTCCCGGGGCTGGAGGGCCACCCTCACCGTGGGTGAGCACTTGAGCCACCCGCCTAGGCGCCAAGAAAAGTTTTTTTTTTCCCCCAGTACCCCTCCCCCACCCCCACCCTCTGTCCGGCTGGGGTGGGTTTGGGTCCATTGGTGAAAAAAGTCACACGTTCCCATCAGCTGCTCCTCCCCCTGGGGACAGGGCTGGTGGTGGTGGTTGGGGGGAACCAGGAGGCTGGCGCCGCGGGAGACCCAGGCGGACCTCCAGCTCCTCCGCCGCCGCCGCCACCGGAGCGGTGCGTCCCGGGGCCGAAGCGCAGCTGGGTGCCCGACGAAGACTGCCCCTATCAGTGCGTGTCTGCGTGCCGGGCAGCGGCAGCATCCAACCTGCTTTATTCCTGCCTGCAGCGCCACAGTGAGCGAGCGAGGAGGGGGAGAGAGGGAGTCTGTCTGCAAAGTGCTGCTCCCTGGTGCTCAGAGGCGGCTGCTCCAGCTCCAACTCTCATTCATTTCGCCGGTTAACATGAGAGATCATGGCCGCCTTCGGGCTTCTCAGCTATGAGCAGAGACCGCTGAAACGCCCCCGGCTCGGGCCGCCCGACGTCTACCCGCAGGACCCCAAGCAGAAGGAGGTGAGGGTGCCGGCGGCCTCCCTGGCAACTGGGGCCGCGCTCCGCAGCGCTGACCCGGGGCCAAGTTGGCCCAGCGGGCATCGCCGGCGCTGCGGGGCCGGGGGCGGGGGGAGGGCTCGGGAGGGGGCCAGGCGGCGGTGACCGGGCCGGGGGGCTAGGGGACCCCCCGGCGGCGGAGACCCAGCGGCTGTCAGTCTCTGCGCTCCACTGGGGTGCTCGCTCTCCGGGTGCCGGGTCGCTTCCCCGTTACCGGGCCTTGCACGGCGCCGCCGGGTGCTTCACCGGGTGCCTCTTTGCCGAAACCCTCTTGCTCGCTCTCCCCCGCTTCTGCTGGCTTTATTTTTCTCCCCGCTGCTTCGGTAAATCCTCGTAAACTTTTTGAAAAATGCTGGAATGCAGTGCATCCGACACAGGTCTTACGTTTTGCGCCAGCTGAGCAGGGACGGCGGGGGGGGGGGGGGGGGTGAAGGGGAGACCTTTTTCTTTTAAAATTTTCCAGTTTGGAGTGGAAGTCGTTTTTATCGAGGTGAACAAATATTTAGTCCTTTGAACGTACTTCTTTCTGTATCCCCTTTTCTCTTAAAAAAAAAAAATCAATATTAAGGGGAGCCTGATTTTCGTCCCTAGAGGCGATTGGTTTAATTGCTGGAGGCTGTTTTGTATATGGAAAAGCAGACGGGTTACCTTGGAAGGGTAGTAAGCCCCGAGATTGCTTATTTCTTTGAATGAAATTGGAGAAAGCTTGACTCTTGCCTTAGGTACACTAGCTTCAATGTCTAGAGTAACTGTGGCATTTTATAGCCATTTATGTTTTTGTCAGTAGTTAAGAAGTAATTATGTAACAACTCTCCAGTTATAATGATCACCCTTGGCTACACAATTTGCCCAGGGATTTGCTTTTCCTTTTTTTTTTTTTAAAGATCACCTGCTACCCAGCTGTGCTTTCTGAGTTTGCCAGCTGCAGCCCACCCCATTCTCTATTTTCTTCAGCAAAAAAAGCGAAGTGAGCGCATTGCACAACTTCTTTGTGGGAATCTAAAAACCCTCTATTAAAAGTTTGGAGGCCCAGCGATATCACAGACAGGGTTTTGTAAAGAAGGCAGGAGGGGTCCTTAAGACTTCCTTTTTGATAAAGGTATCTATTTCGGTAATAGTTTTGGTTAAACTTCTGTTAATGTTTCTAAAAATTTAGGAGTGGCAATTCCTTTTAGAGGCTTAAGCACATAAACATGTTTGAGCATCCGTGGAGTAATTCTTAAGCACATAAACATGTTTGAGCATCCGTGGAGTAATTCAGATTGAAGCTGGTTTTACAGGTGGTTGCCAGTTGAGGCTTAATATGAGGATGGATTGAGGAGATCTTGCAGATTTCTTCCCCACCTATTTCTCTGGGCTAATCCCACCCAGATGAAAGTCAATTGTTAAGGACTAGAAATAGCAGACACTAAGGACCAACTGTAACAAATTAGTGTCAGTGTAACTAAAAATTAGTGTCAGGAATTTTTAAAACTTTTGGTGGGGACAAGGATACCGATTGGCTCATCTTTCTCATCTTTTACGGTCTTGCCACATTACACTTTACACTTTCCAGAGGGAAGTGTAATTAAAAGCATCTCCCTAGTTACGGGATGGTCGTCTGAGATGCTATGTGGGCTTATTTAGCATTTATTCCTCAGGTCAGTGCTCATTGAGGATTGGGGCCTCTCCGATCGGAAAAAATAATTTTGGATTTTAGGATTTTGCAGCATTTTATGGAATGCTAAAATTGAAGTAACCTTAGAGCCCATTTTATGTAACTTCCTTTTAACAAAGGGAAACTGAGGCCCAAGAAAGCTTTACCTGACTTAATCAAAGTGTGTGATAAAGAAGCAGAGGATATGGAGCACGGAACCAGTATTTATGTCCAAACCAATACTGTGCTAAATCGTGTTGTTCTGCGATTATGCCCTTTCCCCCAAGGCAGCCAGTATTTCATCCTCTGGAGCAGAGTCAGAGTTATGTGTGACTGTAGCCAAATTTGAGTACAATATGGAACAGGTGTTTGGCTGTTCTTGGGTGGTGGTGTGATGAGCAGTGTTTCACAAGCTTCAGTTACTTATGAACTGCTTCAAGAGTTCTACCCTATCCTTGGATCACCTGTACTTTTATTCTCACATTTTCTTTAACTTTTAAGAAACTTTGTTTCCTAGGCAGCAATACACATGAAGTCGTGATTCACAGAGAAATATGTAATGCAAAAGTTAGAATCCCGTTGTGCCTATGTATGTATTAAATTTTTATTTAGCTGATATTACACGCACATAGGGTTACCCATAATAAAACCAGACTATAACTATTAAAACTTTAAAAAATTTACCTGTGGGGCGCCTGGGTGGCTCAGTGGGTTAAAGCCTCTGCCTTCAGTTCAGGTCATGATCCCAGGGTCCTGGGATCAAGCCCTGAGTTGGGATCTCTGCTCGGAAGGGAGCCTGCTTCCCTTTAACTCTCTGCCTGCCTCTCTGCCTACTTGTGATCTCTGTCTGTCAAATAAATAAAAAATCTTAAAAAAAAGTTTGGGGCGCCTGGGTGGCTCAGTGGGTTAAAGCCTCTGCTTTCGGCTCAGGTCATGATCCCAGGGTCCTGGGATCGAGCCCCACATCGGGCTCTCTGGTCAGCGGAGAGCCTGCTTCCTCCTCTCTCTCCCTGCCTGCCTCTCTTGCCTACTTGTAATCTCTGTCAAATAAATAAATAAAATCTTAAAAAAAGTTTACCTGTGCATTTTAAACTTGTTGTGTTCCATTAGAGATCTTTATCCCACATAAGGGGAAATGCTGAATGAATGGAGGAAGTATGGGCTTTGAAATTGGGCAGACCTGGATTTGGATTCTGGTTCAGCCTCTTTGCAGTTGTGTGGCCTTGGGCAACTTGAATAACTTCTCATTTGTAAATTAGTGTAGTTGTTCTATTCAGAAAATTTTGAGAACCCTGGTTTGAAATGCATTGCATTTGTGTGAGAAAAACCCTCATCCTGGTGGAAGCTATTCTTATTACTATAGGTGTGACTCTTATTATTGTTAACCAGTGCAAGTGGTGTTCTGGAAAACAGCTCTTGGAAGATGGGCTGGAACCCTTGAATGAAGATCCCCTATGGAGAAGGAGGGGAGGGTGGGGTGAGCTGGAAGCTTTAACCTGCTTGACCGATTGACTATATTCTTTTGAGAGCTTGCCCGTACATCAACACTCCACAGGACTTTTTTTTTTTTTTTTTTAATGTGTTATAATACTTTGTTTTCTGACTGTCCTCAAGCCTTAAAAAGGAATCAGAAAACTGAGAGTCACCTTGATCCCCCCCTTTTTTTTTTTCAAGATTTTATTTATTTATTTGACAAAGAGGGAACACAAGCAGGGGGAGTGGGAGAGGGAGAAGCAGGCTCCCCACAGAGCAGGAAGCCTGACCCGGGGCTGGATCCCAGGACCCTGGGATCATGACCTGAGCTGAAGGCAAATGCTTAACAACTTAGCCACCCAGGTGCCCATTGATTTCCGCTTATACTCCATAGTACATGTTTCAGGATATCTTGTCCAGTTCCCACATATATTTCTAATCCGTCCACTGCTCCCCAGTTTCACTAATATGCTTGACTTCCTTTCTCCTTCAGCCTGACTTTTCTCCGTCCATGGGCTTGTATACATGCCGATCTATCTGCCTGGACACTTGCTTGCCTATCCACCCCTACCCCCACCATTTCACTCCACTCTTCTCACCTTAGCCTGTGGTGAGGAGGGTAGCTCTGGAGCTGGGTCTGCCTGAGTTTGAAACTTGGCTCTCCTGTTTACATATTCTTTATTCTCCCCATCCCTCAGTATCCCCTCTTGTAATTCTGTTGGGCTATTGGAACATCACATGAGTGGTACATGTAAAGCATTTAGACTGACTAGAGTCTGGCATGGATTCAACACCCAGATACTGTCAGGGCCTGTCTCTTCATCCGTCAGTCTCAGCCCAACGACCTTCTCAGAGGCCTTTCTAGTATAACCATATAATTTGTAATTTTGTATTTATTTGCTTGCCACCATCTCCCACTAAAGGGTCTGTTTTGTGAGAGCAGGGATGAGTGCTGTTTTTAGGCATCACTAAAGTACCTGCCACCTAGTGTATTTCATTCCTGGGATGCTAAGGGTGTGAATACTTGTTGGAATGTATGAATGAAAGTGGGAATGAATGAATAAAAAGAGGAAATCTGGTGGTTGAAGGGTGTAGGGGAAAGTCTAGGTTAAGGCAGAAATTATCCTTGACATCCAACCTTGGAGGTTACAAGGCTGAAAGTTAAACCCTAGAAGTAGGAAGGAAGAGGATTTTACCCTGGGGTAGAAGAGGCCCAGGGGCACCTGGGTGGCTCAGTTGGTTAAACGACTGCCTTCGGCTCAGGTTATGATCCCGGAGTTCCAGGATCGAGTCTCACATTGGGCTCCCAGCTCCATGGGGAGTCTGCTTCTCCCTCTCATGCTCTCTCTCACTCTCTCTCTCTCCCTCAAATAAATATTAAAAAAAAAAAAAAAAGACCTAAACAGCTGAATAATAAATATTTTCAGGAAGTCAAATTATCTAGTTTGGCCCCAAAAATAGTTTGGGCCAATATGTGAGATTTCCAGGCATCAAGAACTCTAGATAGAGTCCCACCAGTAGAGGGGATAGAAGGCTGGGTGTGGAGCTCAGAGGCTGCCCAAGGACAAGTCCAGTAAACCTTGGGAGAGTAGTGGAAGGGGGTTGTCAGGGGTTGGAGAAGGTGGGTGGAGTAGTTGTGGTTGTGTCTGCATGTGGATAACCCAGAACAGGTGTTCTCAAACTTGAACTATCCAAATCACCTGTAGAGCTTGTTAAAAACAAATGGTTTTTCAATTCAGTAGTTTTGAGCCAGGGCCCCATAATTTGCATCTCTAACAAGATGCTTGGTGATCTGATGGTTGCTGGTCCAGGGCCCCACTTTAAAGACCCTGACCTAGAAAGAAGGCATCCAGTTCTGCAGAGGCTAGAGAGTTCTGCCTGATGTAGGTAGGGCAGGTCTAGGCATCTGTATATGGCTGAATTTGCAGTAGTTTGGTTTAGCAGTCAACTCAGCCAGGGTGTGCGGGGCTTTTCCCAGAAGTTGTGCCCTCTTGGCTCAGATCAGAGGGAGGGAGTTAGGAAGTCTCAGTCCCCTCTAATGGCTTTCTATTACACTTGGAATAACAGATTCCTTACCTAGGCCATCAGGGCTTTACCATCTGGCCCTTGTCCACTTCTACAACTACCACCTGTAGCCAGACCACCTGGCTTCGAGTTCTGGCTTCATCACTTACTGCCCTTTTGACTCAGATCTCACTTGTGGAATGGGGTTCATATTTGTTCCTACCACATGGGGTTGTTGGAAAGATAAAACAAGATTTGAACCACATCTGGCACACACAGTGCTCTGTTCAGATGACTACTACTGGGATAACCCCTCCCTTGTTAAAGAGTCCCAGGACTTCCCCTTGTATATAATATCCATAAGACCCTGTCTTTGAGAGTTGGCCTCTGGGCTTTTTTGATTCCTTGCAGACTTGTTGCTCATTCCCCTCCTGGCTGTGTGGTAGGACCAGTGGCCCCTGCTCTCCCTTTCCAGCAGCCTCAGCTCTTTGGTGTCTGTTCCTGTCCCTGACTGCCCTTGTCGTTTTCCTGTCCTTTAGTTCTTAGAGACTCTGTCTCAAGGAAGCCTTCCTTGTAACCCATCTTTCCTCATCCTTGCTAGCTCATTATCTTGTGCTAATAGGTTTTGGCAGTGCTGGTCACTGAAATGGTTGTTGATTTTCTCCATGGCTTTCCACACTAGAATGTAAACTGCATGAGGAGGGGCTTGTCTGTGGTAGTCACAGTTTTGAGTGCTTTGTGCCTGGGATTAGACAAGGAGCTCAGTAAATAGCTCTTGCAGAAATTAATAAAATGCAGAAAGAACTCTTAATGAGCAGTTGTATTTATAACATCTGAGTGCCCCAGTGCTTGTTTCATTTTGGCAAAGCCTGTTTTTTTTGTTAGCATGTAAAACTCTTAAAACACATTAAACGGTTATTTTAGAGACAGCTGGGGAGGTGGGGTGAGGGGAGGTGAAAATTTGATTCTTTGTAATCTTTGAGAAAATTTCTTTATAATCTTCGAGGAGGATGTTTGTTGATAAAGTTGCCTGGGAAGAAAGGACAGGTTGACTAGTTGCCTGGGGGACCAGAAGAGAAAGGGGAAAAGCTTCCTCCTGAGATTAGTTGGCTGGCTCCTGGGCCCATCAGAGACCTCCCTGAATCCAGTGTTCTGGGAGGAACATCTGTATATTTACATCTGTATGTTTGACTTTTGTCTCATGGGACTCTTAGGCCAGAATTAGTGTCGGACACGCTGGGTCAGAGGCCCTGCTTCTCCCTACTGCTCACAGAAGTGTTGCTACCCAAACTTTGTGGCCAAGGAGTATAAACAAAAGTGGCTGTCATTTCTCAGGGTCTGCTAACACCTGCAGCAGAATTGTCAAAGATGCTTGTTAAGCCTGCAGATGTAATGGCCCACCTCAGACTTGCTGAGTCAGAATTTCTGGGAAGGAGGCTGAGGAATTTGCATTTTAAACAAGCTTTTCAGGTGATTCCTAACTATGTAAAGTTTGAGAACAATGGTTTTGGTTATCTTTATTTTTGTAAAATATTGTGAACCAGACTCTGGTATTTCCTACCCGCTTCCCACTATCTGATGTATTGAAATCTTTAGACAAATATACCATTTGAAGTATTAGTACTTTTTGGTACAAAATAGTATGGATGAGTTTAGCTGCTTCCCCCTTGAAGTTCTGTTCTCATAACCATGGTTCCCAGAATAGGCTTGTTTTCTCTCAGCTGTTCATGGTTTATAGCTGAGTAGAATGCCTTGCCTTGCCCTTGAAATATCCACAGCTCCCTTCTGTGTGCACTTGGCTAAAATGGGGCTTCAGGGAGCAGGTCTTGCTTTGTCCTGTGAGGATGATTTTGGACTTGTTTAGGGCAGTGGAGTTGACTGTTTGACTGTGGGCCTGGGCTCTTTGGGGACTCATGTAAAGCCGTTAATTTTCGGTATAGCCGCCGTCTGTTAACCTCTTGGGTTTTTCACTTAGGCTGGCAATTGGGGTGATGAAATGTGATGCTTTAGGAAGTTTGAGGACCACAGTGAAGTCTGGAAGGCAAACTGTGTTGGGGGAGCACTACGTAGGAGAGGGCAAACAGAATCCTAGGATCTTTGTTCAGCCTGTGCCTCTTGCGAGGTGGGGGGAAGGAGAGGATGGTGTGCGTACATGTGAGACTGAAGCAGAAGTAGGATGGAGTAAGTGCAAGTGGAAACTCTAAGAATTGTGATGTATTCTGCAGTTCTCCTGTACTGCAGTTCTGCACCCTGCTTGTGAGGCTTCTTGACAGACAAGGCAGGGAGTAGAGAAGTTGGAGGGGTCGGCAAGAATGAACATGATTCAGGGTTCTCTTTAGCAGTGTGCTCTGAGCCTGGAGAAGAGCTGATCTCAGAGTGGGGCAAGCCACGTGGAGGGAAGAAGTCCAAGGGCAGTGTAGAGGGAGGTGCCTACCTCCTACACTGTTCCTTGCAGAGAAGGGGTCATGGAAGCACTTTTAATTGTCTTTAGATAATGTCGGAAGCTGGTGATGGTGACAAAGTTCATTATACTGTCCTCTTGATTCAGATTTCTTTGTTTAGGAAAATCTACATAATGAAAATGTCATTATATTACAAAATAGCATGATTTTTACCTAAAAAAAAAAAATAGCCTGCATAATCTGGAGGGTTTATCAACCACATGCAAACAATTGTTCTCTCTCAAGGATGGGATTAGGGTTGATTGTTTTCTTTTTGTACTAATCTTTATTCAAAGCTGTAAAAATACTTGTGCACTATTATTGTCATTGGAGGGAATAGCTTTAAGAATAATTATTAGGTAATTCTGGTTGAGTTGTTGTTGGTTCCGAACTAAGCTAGAACCCTGTTAGCTGATTAGGAGATAGAGGGATCTGGTAGGGTGTAGGGCTGTTGGAGTGAGGGCTAGTACCTGAGCATTCCAGCACTGCCATTTGCACTGTGTGATTTGGGGTGCTGTGTCCTTTGCCCAGGAGTTGGGAAGAATACCTAATCATCTAGATTTGCTTTGAGTGTGAAGGAGTGTTGTAAGCGTAAATTGTTACCAAATGTGAGGTATAAATTCAGTGTGCTAGAGCAGGTGTGTACCTTCTGAGTTTTAAGATTTTGAGAATTTTGTCCGCTGGTTCGTATCATTTTGGTATCTTGAACTGTGGCATAATGGGAGTATTTACACCAAGGAAATGCACAAATGCTGCAGATTAGGTTCTTTTTCTTTTCTTTCTTTCTTTCTTTTTTTTTTTTTTTTAAATTTAAAGCTGGTTGTTAAACATTTACCACCACACTGTTAGGTATAGTTGTATGTACCACTTAGTTGACTACTTGACTATCATTCTTATCCCAGGATTCCCCTACCTGCTAACCACAAAAAAAATTTTTTCAAAGCCAGACAGACTTTCACTTACCTAGCTTTTCTTTTGGCTAGCAGTGAGCAGATGACTTCATTCTGGCTAAAGAGATTTAGTGGAAATCTACCTTAGGACTTCTAAAGAATTTTTTCTTACTGAAGAAAGTGCAGGCATAGGGGGAGAATGCTGTCTCTTAATGCCCTGATAGCTCCTTAGTTTTCTATCTTTGGAAAAGTAATTAGAGGATATTGTAGTTGGAGCTAGGGAATCTATCTTGTGCCTATGAGACAACAACCCTGAAAATGTAAAGCTAATACAAGAGGAGAGAATTGAGGGGCTTTATGGAAATTAAGCTTCTGAACTGACCTTAGGACCACCTCTCCCTGGACTCACGAAGTACACAGTAGATGTCCACATGGTTGAAGCCATTTTGGAACAATTGTCAATTTCCTGTAACTGAAAGCATTCTGATGTCATGGTAATTTTCTTTTTAAAAGATTTTATTTATTTAATTATTATTTAACAGGCACCCCTCTTATGGTACTTTTCATTATATATTGGCACCTGAAGTCATCACAACTTGAGCCCTCCGCCTCCTCCCCCCCCCCCCGCCCCCTTTCCAGAGAATGTACATTTCAGGACTTTCCTATTCTCTGGTTTGATGGATATACAGCAAGAGACAGCACTTTTATCTTGTCTGTTACTCAGTAAATTCTGCCCAGTGCCTGTCAGAAGCTTAGAGAAGGGTACCTGGGTGGCTCAGTTAAGCGTCTCCCTTCAGCTCAGGTCATGATCCCAGGGTCCTGAGATTGAGTACTACATCAGGCTCCCTGCTCAGTGGGGAGTCTGCTTCACCCTCTTCCTCTGCCCCTCCCCCAGCTTATGTTCTCCTTCTCTCTCTGTCAAAAAAATAAATAAAATCTTTAAAAAAGAAGCTTAGAAGAAGTGGAATGGCTTTCTTTCCATTTCTGTCAGGAAGGGTTGAAGTGGGAAGAAAGGAAGAGCCTTAACCTGTTTGGAGAGGAAGATTCTGTGGGTCTGTATTAGGTTTGAGGGAAACCAGGAATGTTTAGAGCTAGAAGGCAACTTAAAGATGCATTGTTCTCACTACAAAAGGAAATGGAGCCCCAGAGAGGTTAAAATGACTTGTTAGGCAGATCTGGGGCCAAGCACTTCTGTGCCCTGATTTGTTCTTGCAACTTTACTTGGCCTCCCCTCTGTACACAGCCACTGCTTCTAGTAAACACTCTCGCTTCGTCCTGGCAGTGAGAATTTCTCTGCATTTTGGGGCACCCAGTGTCTCTATGAGAGCTGGGGATTGTTTAGCTCACCATTTGATCTTTCAGCTTGCCAGAATCTTGAATGGGGTCTCCTGGGCAGAGGGAAGAATACTGTGGAAGCTCAGGCACTCTTGTCTTTGGGTGTTTTGGTGGAAGGTTTCCAGCTCCGTGGCCCCTGGTGCAGATAGCTCTGGCATTGGCCTTTGTGGGCTCTGTGTGTTGGGGATCGATCCCATCTAGTTTTAATTTTCTTGGTTGAGATGCTCCTTTATTTATGTGTAGCTCTCTTGGGAGATACAAATAGACAAGTTGTACCAGTTACCTACTTCCGGGGAGCAATACTTACATGTTGTGTTCTATATAAATGAAACGCACCCCCCCCCCCCCCGCCGCCTTAGTTATGAAATGCTATAGCCCCGAGGAGAAGAGTTTTAGCCCTTGGGTTTTATTTTCCATGTTTTGAGGGAAATATTACTATACATATACATACATATATATATGTGTATGTGTATATTTATGTATATGTACATAAATATGTATGTATGTATTTGCCAAACTGATCATTCAGCCAGTATTGTTGAACACCTTGTAGGCCCTTTGCCAGCCGTGGCTTCATGAGGAAAGGGCCGGAAACTATTTTTTAATTTATTTTTATTTTAAAAATTTATTTATTTGACAGAATGTGCATGCTCATAAGCACAAACAGGGAGAGCAGCAGAGGGGGAGGGAGAAGCAGACTCCACACTGAGCAGGGAGCCCAGTGTGGGGCTCGATCCCAGGACTCTGGGATCATGAGCTGAGCTGAGGACAGATGCTTAACTGAGCCACCCAGGTGCCCCTTAAAAAATTTTTTTTTTCTTTAAAAACTTTTCTGTGTCTCTGGCTTTGAGCCTAGCACCTGACCCAAACCTAGGACTCAAAATTTCTTTTGTGAGTAAATGTGACAATAAACAAATGGTAGGAGCATTGGTCCTGGGCCCCCAAAAGACTTCAATATAGAGCGGTGGTTTTCATTTAGGGGTGATTCTCCCCTTTCCCTTAGGGACATTAGCAGTATTTTCAGAAATTTGAGTTGCTTGACTGTGTATATGCACATATGTGCACATACAAGCTGACCCTGGCACCTCGTAGGTAGAAACCAGGAATGTTTCTGACATTCTTCAGTACTCTGAACAGGGCGCTCCCCTCACCCCACCAAAGGATTATCTGGCCTCAAATGTCAGTAATTCCAAGGTTGAGAAACCCTGGTCTAGAGGAAGTGATAGACTTATAAATAAGGAATACAATGTTTCAGATGTTCTTGGAGAGGAATGTACAAAGTGCTGTGGAAACAGGAGGGAGTGACCCATTTTTCTGACAGGACCTGAAAGAGGAGGAGATTTTTGAGTCTGGGACTTGAAGGATGTGTAGGAGTGGATGGGGCTGAGGATGTGGAAGAAAATTAATTTTGGGGAAGAGGGAGCAGCTTGTGCAAAAGGCCAGAAGGAATGTGGGATGTGCTCTGGGCTGTGGGCCTGAGGCATGGTGTGGTATATGCAGCAGGGAGCTGGGCCGGAGTGGGAAAGAAAGGTGGGACCGAGTTATGGGGGCCTTTGTAGGCCTAGTTGAGGCATTTGGATATTATAGTGGAACTGGTGAGGTCATTCTAGGGTGTGAAGTTCAAGGAGTGAGATTTAAGGTGACTCATGTTTGCAGTGTGAGGGGACAGTGACTCTGAAGGTCATACTGAGGTAAAGAGTCAGCCTAGGTTGGGTCCCAGACATTCCATGCCTGAGGGTGGATGTATTAGTTTCTTGCAGCTGCCATAATGGGTTTCCACAAATCATGTGGCTTATAAAACAATGGAATCTTATTCTCTCACAGCAAGTCCACAAGCAGTGTTGGTAGGGTTGCACTCACTCTGGAGACCCTAGGGGAAAATCCCCTCCTGCTTCCAGCCCTTTTGGCTCCAGGTTTTCCGGCTCCAGGTGTTCTCGGCTTTTTTGGGGCCCTCTCAGTCTGATTTTCACCTCCGTCTTCACCTGTGTACCCCCTGGGATGTGCCTTATACAGACACTTGTTACTGAAGTTAGGGCCTACCTGGGTAGTACAGGATCAGCGCCTCTCAAGATCTTTAACTGAATTACATCTGCCAAGACCCTTTTCCAAAACAAGATAACATTTACAGGTTCTGCGATTTGATGTGGATATCTTTCAGGAGCCCGTTTTTGGGCCAACAAGGGCTTGGGAAGAAAGAGAGTATTTAAGAGAAAGATTATTTGGGTGGCAGAATTGATAAAGTGGATGTGTGGGGTAAGAGAGATGACTACAAGAATATACCAACGTTCTTAGCTGAGGCCAGTGGTTCCCAAACTTTCTAATCTCAGGGCCCCTGAACAGTCGTAAATATTATTGAGGATCCTGTAGAGCTTTTGTTTGTGTCAATTATATCTTAATATTTACTTTATTAGAAATTAAGATTGAAAAACTTTAGAAATTTGTATCCATTTAATGGTAATAAACTAGTTTCTTGTTAAAGTGTTTTTTTTTTTTTTTTTTTAAAGGATGCCTGGGTGGCTTAGTCGGCTAAGGGTCTGTCTTCCATTCAGGTCATCATCCCAGAGTCCTGAGATCAAGTCCCACATCCGGCTCCCTACTCTGTGGGGAGCCTGCTTCTCCTTCAGATTGCTGGTCCCCTTGCTTGAGCTCTCTCTCTCTGACAAATAAAAGGATAAAATCTTAAAAAAAAATAAAAATTTTTTATGAACAATAACTTTTTAGAAACAAAATTTAGTGAAAACAGTAGCATTGTCTTACATTTTTATAAATCTCTTTAATGTCTAGATTCTCACATCTACTTCTTTTTTTTGTTTTTTAAGATTTTATTTATTTAACAGAGATCACAAGTAGGCAGAGAGGCAGGCAGAGAGAGAGAGGGGGAAGCAGGCTCCCTGCTGAGCAGAGAGCCCGATGCAGGGCTCGATGCAGGGCTCGATGCAGGGCTCGATGCAGGGCTCGATGCAGGGCTCGATCCCAGGACCCTGGGATCATGACCTGAGCCGAAGGCAGAGGCTTTAACCCACTGAACCACCCAGGTACCCCTCACATCTACTTCTTCATTCATTCTGTTACAGTATGTTGTTTTGATTGAAAGATCTGAAGACACTTTGGCCTGATACAGATCTGTCATTGGGACGTTCTTGGGACTCCCAGAGGGCTTGGACCTGGAGAGCTACTGGCTCACATAGTTGGGTAGGAAGATTGATGGCAGTCCCAAAGCCAACATGCTGTAGGGAACAAAAGAACTTAATTTTTTTCCAAGGGTGATGAAGGTGGGGATGTAGAGAACAAGATCCTTTCTAAATGTGTTGGATCTGAGATGCCTCTCAGGATTCAAGGTTGGAGTGTATAGTAGTGGAAGCTGGAAATGTGGATTTGGGTGTGATATGTGCATAGATATTTCAAATCCTGACTATGATTACCTGTTGAGTGTGCAGAGAGATGGAGAAGCAGGCAGGCAGAGGATGGAACTCTTCAGGGCTTGTAGATCCTGGACCCTGTTAGCAAGAGCTCTGATGAGGACACTTGTTAGGGAGATGAGGATGGGGTGATGTGGCCAAAGGGGAGAGGTAACATTGGGTGAGGTTCCAGCTATATTGGTGGTCTCTTAGCTGAACATTTTCTGTCCCCAGGACCTTTGCATGGGTGCTTCCTGCTGCTTGGTTGCCTTATTCACTTTATCCCTGTGAAGTGCTTCTTTCTCCTCAGTACTCAGCGAGGTTTTTGTTTGATTTATCTGCTCTTTCTCCCAACCAGTATGAGTTCTGTGAAGCAGGGACCAGGTCCCTTTTATTCCCCACTGATGACTGGATGCCAGGAGAGAGTCTGGTATATGGTAAAAATTAAATGTGTTGATAGGATCTGGTAACCAGATGGTCATTATTAGCCAATGGTTATTAGAGGCCTGGTATGGGGCATAGAGATGTCAGGATGTGTAAGACATGCTTCCTGCCCTTGAGGGACTTTGACTGGAGGACTGACACTCCTGTTCACCAGGTGGTGAAGTCATTGCACATTTCAGTGGGGTGTTGGGAACAAATGAGAGAGGAGTCAGTTTTTTGGTGGGATTAGAAAAGTCTTCAGGGATGGGGGTGTTTTCCAGGTGACAAGGCCTTCTGGGCAGATGGTATAAGCAAAGGCAGAGAGGTGGGAAATAGGACATGGTCTTCAGGTGAACTGCAGATAGTTCAGTAAGGTGAGAGTATATTGAATCTATAAGCTTAAACATGTCTGTAGATTTTGGGGGGCATTGAGAGAGAGGTAGAACTTAAAACAGTTGGAGAGAGCAGGGATATCGCTGAGCAAGACTGACTTGGCCCTGGGGCCAGGGGATTGAGGTCCTCAGGGGAGTGACACTTTATGCATAGTGTTCTAGATTGCTGCCTCTGAGAGAGGTGTGGAGGCAGGACTTCTATGGGGCTCCCTGTTTATCTTGAGTTTTCTACAGGCATTTTCAGAGTCAGTTTTAATGTGCAAAGATTTTCCTCCGCAGGAACAAACTTAGCCTTCAGCCCACATCCAGTGTGCAACAGCTCAGCTATGCAAATGCTGCCTTGTTGTCAATTAAAATTTGGTAGAATTTGCTGCTTTCCTTTTCCAGCCATTTCATTCATAGATTAATCTAATGAGGTTGTTGAGATTAGGACCATTTAAGGCATTGGCAGCAGTGATGAACTAATAAAAATGTATTTTGTCTGAAGTGTCATTGGGATTTTTTGCTAAGACATGGATTTACATAAAGGTATGGGGGCTCTATCAAAATTATGTCCAAGGCATTGCTAAATAATTTACCTTTTTCCTGAGTTCTGTGAGGAAGGTTAATATTGACATTGCTCTCTCTCTCTCTTTTTTTTTTTTAAAGGTTCACACAATGCTGTCTTACTAGGCAGTATGGAAAATATTTTTGGGGTCAGTTCTTACTCTGTTCTTACTCCTTGGTCAGTTTTAGATGGCAACTCCCTCTTGAAAAAAAGTTCCTTTATGAATTGGAGATACTATTTACATTTTGACTACTCACATGGGATTTGCTTTTAAGTTCTTATTAAACAATCAAAATGTTTTTGAAATTATATTTTCATTTACTTCATACTTGATATATACCTCCCACTGTGCTAGGTGATGTGGGGGTGTAGAAAAGAAAGAGAAGTCTACTTCTGTCCCCTCTACAACAGTGCTTCTCAAAAAAGCTATAGTGAGGGGCTAGTTTGTTTTAATTAGTTTTCAATCTGTTGCAGACTGATAGATTAAAATGACTTACTAGAAAAATACAGCTTGAATTAGTGGCAATGTCAAATTGCTGTGGAAGTTTCTAAGCTCTTGCAGTTTTTGCAACTTTCTTTTCGAGGGTCACTAACAATTGTGGACCACACTCTGAGGCCCTGCTCAAGAAATTAACATCTGCTTCACTGATACACACAAAACATTTAGAAAGCGGTGATGTACTAATTTTAAAATGGAGGACTAATGCGTACATTCCGTATGGTGTGTAAAGTGCCACATCATGTCATGATATCCAGTGTTGCTTGTGTTGGTTATCCTGAGTGCGTTGCAGGTTTGGTTTTATGCCAGCCTCACAAACACCTCTAAGGTGGGCACTGTTGTCTCCTTTTTACAGGTGAAGAAACTGAGGCATAGGGTTGGGGGGGGGTGCACTGACTTAACTTGTTTGAGGTCAGTTGGCTGCATAATGATGGACTTGCAGTTGGACTTCTGAGCCCGTGTTTTAACTATTCTCTATATATAGCTAAGCTAAAACTGCTGCATGAGTTCAGAAAAGAGAGGATTGGAATGCTTGGAGGTTTCACTGGAGAGTAGGGAGGGGCAGGATTTGAGTGAATGGGGACAGCTTGGGCCCTTTCATAAGAAAAAGCTGAAGGTGGGAAGAGTGGAGAGGCGCAGGGGAAACGAGGGGGTATAGTGCCCCTGAGGATCAGGCTTGCGGTCCCAGCCCATTGGGCTCTGGGGGATAGTGAGGAGCTCACGTGGTCCTGCTGTCGGATTTCTCTGGCTAGCTCATGCCTAATGAGTCTGGTGGGGGAGAGAGTGGAGTTGGGGAGGCTGCGAGTGAAGTGGCTGTAGTAACCATGGCTTGAAGTAAAAAGAGCTGGACCAGTTGGGGCTTTAAATAGGACTGGAGGAGAATTGGCAGTTGGTGACAGATTGGTCCAAGGCAATGAGAGGACTGTGGAAAATGCTCCGATTTCTCGGACACCCAGCTGGGACAGCAAGGATGCTAGGTCCTGTTGCTTGAGGACCTCCATGTAACACATTTTTGTGCTGTCTTCAGTGATGGGATAGCTATCTAGAATGACTTGATTGCCTGGGGGACTGAACCCTAAGACTCTCCTCCACATTCATCCTGTGACTTCCAGCCTGAACTGGCCAGAAGGTCTTGGAGGAGCTTTAGTTTATACTGCGTGTCCCATGCTTTATTTAGGTCTTGCCTTCTGTACCTGTTTTCACCTCTTCCCGGGCCGCTTCGGTGGTGCTTAATCACCAGAATTGCGTGGATGGTTGGCTGAGCTCCTTGGAAGAGGTGGGGATGAGCAAGCCTCCTGAAAATAAAAAGGGTGCAGCCTGAGAGGCGCTAGCAGAGGTGAGCTCTCAGACAACACTTGCAGAGGTGGACGTTTGTCGTCTTGGCTCAAAGTTGTAGCCTGTTTCCCAGTAATTGACCCAAAACAAAGGAACAAAATTGCCACCATTACCAACAAAAAAGGGAAACTCCCAGTCTCTCTTCTTTCTCTTCCAGGCAGGAAGGGTGATCTACAGTTTCAACGGATTTTCCTACACCCATTTACTCACTCAATACATTTTCCTTTTAATGAATTAGCAGTTCCTTAGGTAGAAATTGCCCAACGCTCCTTTTTCCAGGTGTGTGCCCAACATGGGGTCAGTGGTGTGATTAGGTGTGAGACAGAGGGATAAACAAAAGAAGTCAGGTTAGGGGGTAGGTGTGAGTTGCTTCACTGGACAGTTAACTTCAGAGAACAGAAACCGTGGCTTGTGTCTATGTTCTCTGCCCTCAAGTTGCCTAGCACAGCGGGAGGGCAGATTCCAGTACTAAGTGAAAAATATGATTTACAAGAAGAGTTTACCTGCGATGTGAATGCATTGCGGGAATGGTGTAGGACTGTGACTTACCTGAGCAATGGGGACTCTGAAGAGAAAACTGGCTTTTGAGGCTGCCTTAAATACAATTCTGGGTGGGCTAGACGGCTGGAAGCATTACTTTTCCTCCTTTATAATCATGCAAATCTAAAAGTTCAAGTATTTTTCTTTGGCAGTTTTCTTAGTTTTTCTGAGAGCTACATCCAGGTGTTTCATATTGGAAGATGACATGCATTTGAATTTGATTTGAATATGAATTAATGGATACAATTATTTAGATAAGAGGGGAATAAATGTTAAGTATATTTAGATATAATTTGAATCAAAGACTCTCCTACTTTATTTTTTTTTAAGGATTTTATTTATTTTAGAGAGTGAGAGAGATGGAGCAGGAGGAGGGGCAGATGGAGAGGGAGCAGCCGACTCCGTGCTGAGCAGGGAGCCTGACCTGGGGTTTGATTCTGGAACTCCGAGATCATGACCTGAGCTACCCAGCGTCCCTCCCACTTTAAAATGAGGTGGGACTGCCTGTCTCACCAGGCCACTATGGGTAGATAGGATGAGGGCTGTTATGGGGAATTGGTATCTCTAGAAACTGCATGTATTCAACTCCTTGGTGGACATTTCCATCTACTTTCTTGGAGAGTTCCTGAGTACCTGGTTATGTATATAATTTGGGCCCAAATATGCTGGCTGTACAAAGGACCTGTAATTATAATGCGGATGATTTGATTTTTAAAAGGCTTAGTTTAAGGGGTGCCTGGCTGGGCTCAGTCAGTGGAGTGTGTCTTTTGGTCTTGGATTGTGAGTTTGAGCCCCATGCTAGGTGTAGAGATTCCTTAAAAATAATAAAATCTTAAAAAAAATGTGTCTGTTACTGTGCTCAGTGCCTCACATGATTTTCACCTTTTCTTTAAAATGGGCGTGTGAGGTGGGTGCAGTTACATCCCTTTCACAGGAATGGGAGCCAGGATTCCAATGTAGTTTTGCTGGACCCACACTGGTCTCCCCGAAGATCTCATTGTTTTTGGGAACACATTGCGTCTACTGGGGGCCTGATCCTCACATGGCCACTTAACCTACCTCTGAGCCTCAGTTTCTCACTTTGTAAAACAAGGGCCTGTCGTGTCTAAGCCACTTGGTTATGAAGATGAACGTGGATATGCTGCTTCATGGCCAGCGAGTGCTAGCATTCTATCCATGATTTCTTGTTTTCCCTTTTGGCCTGCTCCTCTGTACAGGTGTGAAGGACTTGCTGTTTTGTGTTGAGCTCCCCTGGTCCCCCTAGTTTCTGATTGATGGCCTGCAGGTGTGGTTTGGATGGGGTGAATATTAATAGCCATGTAGATGCCGGTGGATGTAAAGAGCTGAGTTTCAGATGTGGCTTTGATGCAAATATGACCCTGGTGTTGGAGATGGTGGTGGAGGTGGGGGAAGTGCTAGGTTGCTTTTTAGGGGAGTCTCGCTCCCTTAAGTTAATTTGATTCCTCCCTTGGCCCTCTCAGGAGGCCCTGGCACATTTTGGCAGCAATGGGGGACCCTCCCTTCCCCCTTTTTTTTTTTTTTTTTTAAAACTTCTCAAGTATTATGTGACACCTTAATTAGAAGAGATCCAAATTAATCAGTCCCTATTTTTGTGGTGTGAGAGGCTGGCCTGCGTGTCCACTTATACAGAGCCCAGTGATACTGTTGTAGAATTTTCTCAACTATTGTAGACTCTGGACTGGTGGTCCTATTGATGCAGCCAAGGGGCTTGGATTCTGATGTTGGAGGGTAGTCTTGCCATGAGGAATAGAGCAGCTCTTCCCTTTCCGCTTTCCCTGCATGTATGTATCTTTTCGTTTCCCAGAGCTGCTGTAACAATACCAGGAACTGGATAGCTTCACACAATGGCAATTTGTTCTCTAACTATTCTGGAGGCTAGAAGTCCTTCTTAAGGCAGGCCCATACCTGGAAACTTCTAGGGCAGGATCCCTCCTTGTTTCCTGCAGCTTCTGATAGTCCCAAGCATTCCTGTGTTTCTCCTCTTTCTGGCCTCCATCTTTTCTCCTGTAAGGACACCGGCCGGCTATACTGGATTAGGACCTACCTCATTCTTTATGACCTCATCTTAACTCAGGAATATCTGCAAAGACCCTATTTCCAAATAATGCCATATGCACTGATACAGGGTTAGGACTGACATATCTTCGGGTACACAAGTCCACCTGTAACAGTGTGCCTACAGGACCTGTCCCTGGATCGTCCTCCGCACATCCCTGGTTGGTCTGGGACTGGACTTCAGCTTCTGGGTCCGGCTCAGGAGGCCCTAGGTGTCCTTGTCTGTTTTCCTAGGAACCTCAAGCTAGCAGCCATCTTGCTTTTCTCCTGTTAAATCTTCCATTGTTTCCTTCACTGGATTCTTTCTGGTGCCATTAAAACATGCACAAGGCCCTCCCGTCTTAGATCTCCCTCTACCCCATGACCCCATTTTCCCATTTCTTTCCTCCTCCTTTTTCTCCAAACTTTTCCAAAAGTATCTTGTGTGCTCACTGTCACTTTTTCTTCTGGTCATTCCAGGCTGGCTTCTGCCTTTATCATTCTACCAAGATACCCCTCACTGAGGTCATAAGTGACAGCCACGTTCTCAGTGGCACTTACTCATATTGATCTCTCTGTTGGTGAAGCAGTGTCTTCTCTCAGCTTCTGATACAACATTGCTGGTTTCCTTCTCTCTTTGGCGATGCCATGTCTCCTTGAAGGGTTTTCCTTTCCTACCTGCCATTAAATCAGAACCGCTGTTTTCTCACTTTACCCTCTCCTTAGGTGCTCTCGGCCACCCCCCCCGCCCCCGGCCTCAGTTACTGCCTACATGCAGCCAACTCACAACCTTACAGCACCAGCCGAGACTTCTCTGCATTCTAGACTGGTATATTTAGGTGCCTATCAAAATATTGTGTCTCTTTTCCTCCTTCAAACTTGAGTTTATTTATTTATTTATTTTTAAAAGATTTTATTTATTTATTTGACAAAGATCACAAGTAGGCAGAGAGGCAGGCAGAGAGGGAGGAGAAAGCAGGCTCCATGCCGAGCAGAGAGCCCGATTCGGGGCTCCATCCCAGGACCCTGGGATCATTACCTGAGCTGAAGGTCAGAGGCTTTAACCCATTGAGCCACCCAGGCACCCCCAAACTTGAGTTTAAAACTGAACTTGTGATCTGCTCCTCTTCCTTCTACCCCACCAGACCTGCTTACCTTCTCTTAAGAAATATTGCTATCCCAGATATTTGGGGGATTTTCTTTTTTGATAATCTCATTCTTTGTCATTTCATCCAACACTTCAATAAGTCCAGTTAACTAGCCCTCCTAAGTAGCCCTTTTTATTTCCTCTCCACCTTCCTTCTCTACCTCTTTCACCACCATCTTGGTCCTAGCTACCATCATCTGATATCCTGACTCTTAGGAGAGTCTGTTTACTAGTTCTAGTCCCTTTGCCCTGCAGTCTCCCATTTAATCTAATCCACTTCCATTGGTTATCCACACTGTAGACCTATTCAGATGGGATGATGTCACCTCTGCATAAAATCCTTTACTCTTCTTAGGATAAAGACAGAAGTCCTTCACTTGGTTCATAATACGCTGTATGATCTGTCCCCACCCATAGCTCAGCCTCTCGTCACAAATGAGTCCCTTCTGCTTCTGCATGACAGCATTCTTTCTTTCATTTTCCCAGCCCCATAGGCTTTATACATGCTATTCCTGTCCCTCTTGTTAGGCACACATATGCCCATGATTCCATGATTGCTATGCCTTTCTGATGCATTGACCCTTTTATCATTATGATTCTCCCTACTTTATCTTTGATAATGCTTTTTATCTTGAATTCTACTTTGTCCAATATTAATATAGCCACTTGAGCCCTTTTAGGCTCATTGTTTGCATGGTATTTATTTATCTTTTTCCATCCACTTACTGTCAACTTATTGTCTTTACATTTATTTTTTAAGTTATTTTTGTTTATTTTTTATTTTATTATTATTTTTAGTGAATTCTATGCCCAATGTGAGGCACAGACTTCCAACCCCAACATTAAGCACCACATCTCTCCTGCTTGAACCAGCCAGGTGTTCATCTTTACAAAAGTGCACCAGATAGTTGGGTTTTGCTTTGTTTTTTTAAAGATTTTAAATTCCAGTGAGTTAACATCTAGTGTACTATTAGTAGCAGTTTTATAACATAGCGATTTAGCACTTCTCTGCAACAGCTGGTGCTCATCACAAGTGCACTCCTTAATCCATCACCTATTCCACCCCCCCCGCCCCCACCCCCACCGTGACCCTCAGTTCTCTATGGTTAAGGGTCTGTTTCTCTCTCTCTCTCTCTTTTTTTTCCTCTCTCTCTCTCTCTCTTTTTTTTCCTACCCTCTTTGTTCATTTGTTTGTAACTTAAATTCCACATATGAATGAACTCAAATGGTATTTGTCTTACTCTGACTTACTTTGCTTAGCATTATTCTTTCTGATGCCATCCATATTATTGAAAGTGGCAAGATTTCATTCTTTTTTTATGGCTGAGTAATATTCCATTCTATCTGTCTATCCCACATCAACTTCATCCATTCATCAGTCAATGGACACTTGGGCTGCTTCCATGGGGTTTTGCTTTTTTATGTATCTGAGAATCCCTGTCCTTTCATTGGAATCTTAGTCCATTACATTTTTTTTTTCCTTTTAAGGATTTTATTTATTTATTTGACAGAGATCACAAGGAGGCAGAGAGGCAGGCAGGGTGGGGGGAAGCAGGCTTCCTGCTGATCAGAGAGCCCGATGTGGGGCTTGATCCCAGGACCCTGAGACCATGACCTAAGCCGAAGTCAGAGGCTTAGCTTAACCCACTGAGCCACCCAGGCGTCCCTAGTCCATTAACTTTTAATTATCATTTCATTAATAATTTGATATGGTTGGATTTAGGTATAACATTTTATTTTTTTTCCTGTGTCCCACTTTCTTTTGGATTATTAAATCATTTATTATAATTTTAATTTACCTATTGATATTTTAGTTATGCCTCTTTATGTTGTGGGTTTTTTGTTTTCTTTTATTTTTGGTGATTGTTCTAGGAAGTATAATATATATCCTTAACTTTTCACAGTCGTAGAGTTAATACTGTACCACTTCATGCAAATTGTCACCTTTACCATTATAAGGTCCTCCTCTTAGTTAACTTCTCAGACAGAGCTCAGCTTAAAGGCCCCTTCTTCAGGGAATTCTTGTCTGATTTCTGAGACTGTTAAGGCCCTATTATGTGCATCCTAAGCAGGTAGAGGTTCTCCTTGGGGACATTTATCGCTTGTAATTTGCTCACTATGGAATCCCCTGTACTTAGTACAATGTTGTATATTTACTTATCTGTTGACTGAATGAAGGGGAGCCCTGAGTTGTGGTTTGAAGAAGGCAAAAGATTTCATGATATTGTACTCCAGGGGATGGGAAAGGCATTACGTAAGGCTCAGAAGCTGAAAAGATGACTTATGTGGGGAAGAGTATAATAGTCAAGTAGATTAAATGAGTTAAAATATAAAAATAAAATATAGCTCTAAGTTTTTATAACCATAGCCAACATTTATAGGGCACGTAATACGGGCCAGGCACTGTGCTAAACTCTTTGTACATTTTATCTTATATAAGCTCAACCCTGTGAGTTATTCTTGCCTCATTTCAAAGGAAGCAACTGAGGTACAGAGAGGTCAGTTACCTTGTTCCCCATCACAGGTAAGGGCTCTGCATTCAAACCCAAATCTGTGTGATTTTAACACTTAGGATGGAAGTGAGACTGAGAGGAGGAGCTTGATTGTTCAAGGCATTTAACTCCTCTCTGAGGTAATTGTGTTGTGATTTGGAGCCACAGTTAGGTGGAGAGAAGGCCTGCAGATGTCCCTGAGGGTTTGGAGGGGGTGGTGTTAGATGCTTCCATTCTTTAGCCCCTTCTGGGGAACAGAAGGAACAACGTGGAAAATCTTCTGAGGCTTGTGAATAAGGGAGGGCAGAAAAGAACACTTGTTTGAGGAAGATTCATCAGGGCCTGTGGGCAGGATGGATTCAGGTAGAAATCTAAACAGAGGAAGGGACATACATGAGGAACAGTGGCCAGGGCCCACTGTGATGGCCGTAGCCACAGTTTAGAGAGGCGACTGTCATATTTTGAAGGAATAGATATGAGACATGTTTTGAGAGACGTGTGGATAAAATCGGTTAGGGATGAGGAGAGAAAGATTATTCCCCTATATTCTGGGTCATTTGTATCTGCCAACTCTAGGTGTTGCCTAAAGACCATTAAATATATCCATGCTGGGGATTATCACAGCTTCATTTCTCAAACTGGGATCTGCAGACGTCCTCAGGGGTCTGGGAGAATGCTCTTTTCAGGGAGAGTTGGGCAAGTCTAGGAAAAATAGTTTTGAAGCTGTTTTTAAAAATTTTGTGTGGGTTAGACCATAGCTAACTTGTCTGCCTGACTAGCAAAGGACATTTTTCTATTTCTGTGGCATTGTCATTCCTGGTGGACATTTCTGTCCGATTCATTGAACAGTCATTGAGTTAGTGTGTTAGGCATGAGTAGGTGACTGAAGAGATAGGGCATGTCTGCATGTGTTCTGTGGGTTAGATGAGAAGTCTGGGGGAGCTTTAGTATGTGTGCATCTGTGTATGTGTGCATCTGTGTATGTGTTTGCATGCATGCTCTGCTTTTGAAAAGGTCATTGAAAATTGTCGTGAGTGACCGACTGACCGACAGACCCACCGACCAACCTACCCACCTACCTTCCTTTCTTTCTAAGATTTTATTACTTATTTATTTAGAGAGAATGAGAACGAGCAGGGGGAGGATCAGGGAGAGAGAATCTCAAGCAGACTCCATGCTGAGCGTGGAGCCCCATGTGGGGCTTGATCTCACAACCCTGAAATCATGACCAGAGCCGAAATTAAGAGTTGGATGCTTAATCAACTGAGCCACAGGGAGACTCCCTTCCTCCCTTCTTTCCTTCCCTCCCTCCTCACTCTCTCCTTCTTTGAGAGCACTTGCACAAGTAGGGAGCAGGCAGAGGGAGAAAATCTTCAAGCAGACCCTGCCTGAGAGCAGAGCCGAACTGGGGGCTCCATCTTAGGGCTCTGAGATCATGACCTGAGCTTAAACCAAGAGTCAGTCGCTCAATTAACTGACCCCTCCAGGGGACACTTTTTTTTTTTTTTTCCTCTTGAATGAGAAAGAGCTTACATAACCAGTTTCCAAACTAGCATCAAAATGTTTTCACTTTCCTGGTGAAACAGTTTATTGAAATGAAAAGATTGCTTTGAAAGTGATCCGAAACACAAGATTATTCTCTGAACATAGTTCAAGGTAAATGTGTGAGGTTTATGGAGGCATTTGGATTTCACCCAAGGCCCTGAAGTTCCAATTTTTGTGTTAGTATAGAATATAAAAATGCAGAGTGAACCTTGGCCTTCTGTATGAACATGGGACAATTTCTAGGATTTTGTTTGTCTCTGGGTACCTGTCTCCTGAAAATTGCTTTAAGGCTTACTATTTTAGTAGAAACCAATGACAGGAGGTGTGAGAGTCCTTCTTTCTCCATGTTGAGGTTGCTTTGGGACCAGTTCTGTGTTAAACCTGTTGAAATCCATACGCACTTTGGTCTGGTGCGCTGCTGCCCAAGGCCACCAGGTGAGGACTGAATTTATATTCTCAGCCAGCATTGTCTCTTGGCTGAGTAATTATTAGGTGTCACACATGTGTACACAAAATTTTGCACTTGATGGTGTTGATGATAGCTACATACATTTAAAACTCTCTGAATTCATGGGTATCCCCTTTCCCCCCAACAGTTACTTCTTTTTTTTATTCCCCACATTGTACAATGTGAAATTCTTCAACCTTTTACTAAGGAGTCCTTTTACTGGAACAGAGTTGGCACTGCTGATCTAGTGCCCAGAATATAGGCCCGAGAATGAGACCCTGATTAATGGTTGGGTGTGCCCCTAAGTTTTTGGGGTTTTAGTTGTCCCACCTTTGCAGATGGGCAAAGTAGCAGCTGATGTTTTTTTTGTAAGAATCATTGACTAGGGGTGGTAGAGCTAGTTGAAATCTCAAAGCCATTGTGAGAATTTTGGTGGTTATCCTCTTATTTAGAAAAATCTTTGAAGAGGTTCAAGGCTAGTGCGAGAGGAAGCTATTTGTGTCCTATACAGATTCTGGCTTGGGGATTTTAGAGGCATGCTGTTCCAAAATCTGGACTCTCTCCCTTCTATTTTTGCCTGATTAGATTTGGCAAAGGCCTTCAGAGCAAAGCATCATATAAGTTTGTTTGAGTTTGTGTAACACACATTACTTCTTGTTCTGCCTCTCATTGCTGCCGAATGCTGTGAACTCTCACCATCCTGGCCCATTTTCCCCATTTGGGGTCTACAGACATCCTCAGGTCAGAGAATATATATATATATATTTTTTAAGGGGGTCTGTTGGTGCATTAGCAGAGGGTGAGAAATACTGGCTAAATGATAGTAAATACCCTGGAATTTGAATCTTACTTTTAAGTCATTGTTTAAATTCTAGCCCAGCACCCTTTTCAGAAACTTTTGGAAATAAACTATTTGGAAATAAACTATCAGGCTGCGTATTTTGATTGTGATGCTTTGAGTTTTATTCCCTTTCCCTTAGTTTCTCTAGGAAGCTGACATGACATTTTGTATCAGTAAACCTCGAATGCAAGTGACTTCGAAGCTTCTGCTTTGGCTGTTTGGTTCCTGATGTAACCGACGGCGGCCTTGGTGTTTTTATTCATTTGCAGGTCTGTGAGAAGCTAAAGGAGTGAAAGAGGAAACTTCATGCACTGGTTTCCTTCCAGGATATATGTGTGTGGTGTGTGTGTGTGTTGGTAGCTTTGTATTTGTGCCTTTGCAGTGAGGGAAGGGAGATGTGGCAGAGAATTCTGACCAGTCTTTTTTTGGACATACAACTTCCTCCTGATGGTGAGTAATTGATGCTGGGCCTGGAAGCCCTGGTTTTCTAGAAAACCACAAACTCCAGATCTTTCTGTTAGTTGGTTCTCAGTGTGTGGTCCTTAGATCTGCATACTTGGTAAGTTGTTAGAAATTCAAATTTTTCGGCCCCACCCCAGACCTACTGAATTGGAAATTCTGGGGGTGGGGCCCAGGAAGCTGTGTTTTTACTAACCCTTCAGGGATTCTGATGCCGGCAAATGTGTAAAAAGCCCCTCCTAAGGCCAGGGTCTTTTCAGTTCCTGAAATGGACGCTGTGTACATCTGAGTGCTTGCTGTACCTTCAGGCTCTCTGTTCCTTTCCTGAGCCAGAAACGGGACAGAAGCGGTAACAGTAGTAGTAATGGCTGGCTGTTTTCATATAGCATGGTGGGTCTTTGGAGTCCTTTACCACCATATGATCTTGGGGTAGTTAAGCGCTCTGCCTTCTTTCCTCAGCTGGGATATGGAGCTGTCCCTCTCTTTACAGGTGAGGACACTGAAGGACAGGAACGGTCCCGAAGGTTGTGTAGAGCCCCTTTTCCTGCAGCTGGAGCTTCACATTTGGACAGTCTGATTGCAGACTCCGGCTCTCACCCATGCTCTCGTGTCCCTCCTATGTGCATTTCCAGCTAGTGGGATGCTTTGCCTGCACCGGTAGCTGAGTGTCCACATCCCAGTCTGAGTCCTCAAGGTGGTGGGTGGACCGCTGACCCGCACATCCACTGTGCTGTGTCCCACTAGGGGCAGGGCTCTTGGCTGACACTAAAGTGTGAAACTCAGGGCTTCCTAAACGCAGAGCTTCCGGGTCCCGTGGCAGGGGCAGGCCTCTCGAGGGTAAAGGCAGCCCTCTCCGTCTAGGTGCCCAGTGGGAGTAGTGTGGAAGCCTATGGGGGCAGTGTTGGTTGTCGCCGTGGTTGCAGTGCCAGGACCATTTAGTGGGGAGGCGCACGTGTGCTAGGTGGACTCAGAGTGGACAGTCTGGCTCAAGGGAAACTTGCATCCTACTGGGCTGTCACATGTGCCACTGGACCATCTAAATCTCATTATTTTCCCTTTCTATTCCAGGTGGGAATCTGTTTACATATGATCTCAAAGTACTTTTTTTGGCAGGATTTTAACATACATTTACTATACACTGCGTTTCTGAGGACTATAACTTAGTCTTAATATATTTGGAGATTTATTTTATTAGCTTGAAACTTTACTAAGAATTGACCTTTTCAGAAAAGTTGTATCATGCTGTTCTGGCCATTTTTTTTTTTTTTTTTAAGATTTTATTTATTTATTTGATAGAGACGGAGCATGGGCTTGAGCACAGGGGAGAGGCAGGCAGAGGGAGAAGCAGCTTCCCTGCTGAGCTGGGAGCTCGATGAGGGTCTGGGGCACCATCCCAGGACCCTGGACTCATGACCTGAGCCAGAAGGAAGACACTTAACCGACTGAGCCACCCAGGCGTCCCTGTTCTGGCCATTCAAGATGGCAATAGAACACATTTGTGCATTTGTAGTTACTTCACTGTGGTGATTCAAGGAACAAACACAACAATTTCTTCCTTTCCTAGGGCCCCACTTCTCAAAGTTTAAAGTGCCATGAATTACCTGGGGATTTGTTGCACTGCAGAATGTGTGATTGGGGGTTTGCATTTGCATTGTGATTGAGATTTTGCATTTTCAACAAGCCCTACATGATGCCACTGCTGCTGGCTGCTGGCCAGTGGACTGAGCTTTGAGTGGTGAAGGTCTAGTGTTGTATCCCTGAGCATATTCAAGTACCTGTGTTGTTATAACTTACTTCAGAAAAAAATTTTAGTTTAGAATTTAGGGCATTATATTGATTTTTAAAAAATAAAAAAAGATTTTATTTATGTATTTGACAGAGATCACAAGTAGGCAGAAAGGCAGGCAGAGAGAGAGGGGGATGCAGGCTCCCTCTAAGCAGAGAGCCTGATGCAGAGCTCGATCCCAGGACCTTGAGATCATGACCTGAGCCAAAGGCAGAGGCTCAACCCACTGAGCCACCCAGGTGCCCCCATTATATTGATTTTTTAAGAAAATATTGGTATTGGATAGTTACTGTTTATGAAATTTTGTTTCCAACTCAGGTAAAGGTATTGTTTTATATATATATATATACATATATATATATATATAAAAATTTATTTTCTCCACTCCCCTCCCCAACCAGGATGGTGCTTTGGGTTAGGTGGGGTGAGAGCCACTGCTGCGTGATTAGGAAATTTATCATAAATACAAATGGAATTACAGACCCCAAAGTCAAGGGAGAGTAATTCAGAATGTTTATTATGTTAATTGTTCAAAACAGGTGTCATTCTCTTATTTGTTCTTTCTTTTCTTTTTTTTTTTTTTCCCCCAAGTAGGCTCCATGCCCAATGTGGGACTTGAACTCATGACCTGAGACTAAGAGTCCACACTCTGAGTGAGCCAGTCAGGTGCCCCACACTTATTCTTTCAACAAATATTTATTGAATACCTATGTGTGCTTTGTGCCAGGCACTGCTCTATGTGCTTGGCATGTGTCTATGAACGAAATAAAGATCCTTGGTTTCATGCGCCTTATGTTCTAGTGGGCGAAACAGACAGTGTACATTGTAAGTACAGGGCATTTTAGGTGACAAGTGCTCTGGATTATTGGAAGATTTAGGAATGCTGGGGGTGAAGAGTACAGGGTGAGCAGTCCACTTATAAATAAGGTCATCAGATTTCTCATTGAGAATATGAAATTTGAGCAAAGACTTCAGGTGGTTATGTAGTTGGCCATGGGTATCAAGGGAAAACAAACTAGGCTGAGAGAACAGGCAGTCCAAAGGCCCTGAGGCTTGAGGCCATCCAGCAGGCATGCTTGGGGAACTGCAAGGAGACCATTGTGGCTGGAGTAGAGCCAGCTAAGGCAAGTGTGGTTAGGAATGAGGTCAGAAAGGTAATAGGGAGGGCACCTGGGTGGCTCAGTGGGTTAAGCCTTTGCCTTCGGCTCAGGTCATGATCCTAGGGTGCTGGGACCGAGCCGAGCCCTGTGTTGGGCTTTCTGCTCAGCAGGGAGCCTGGTTCCTCCTCTCTCTCTGCCTACTTGTGATCTCTGTCAAGTAAATAAATCTTAAAAAAAAAAAAAAGTAATAGGGGCTGGATCACACAGGGCTTTGTAGGACATCATAGGGCTTTGCTTTTACTTTAAGTTGAGAAGTTAATGCAGGTTTTGAGCAGGAATAACATGATCTTAAGTTTTAAAAAACCTCCCTGTGGCTGCTGCATTGAAAATGGCTTTCGGTGGGGCAATGGTAGAAGCAAGAAAACCAGGTAGGAGCCATTGCAGTGTCCAAGCATGAGACAATGGGGGAGCCCTGACCCAGAGAGGCCATTGGTGGTGGTGGGAAGGGGGGTCGGATTCTGGATGTATTTTCATGCAATTTAGAATACAAGATAAAGTTCTCACAACTCAAGGCTTCTAGTAGTACCTGTGTGGATCTTTGTGTGAGGAAAATCTGATGTGGTCAACAAATAAGTAACCATGGTTTCATGTTCTTTTCCTTCCGAGGAGGGTGTCTGCATTGCACGTAGGCGTGCCTGTGTTTGCAGGGCCAGCTCGCCAGGCTTGGGCTTAGCCGTTGGTATGCTGAGCCGCCGAGTTAGAGTACCTTTAGAACAGAAAGTGCAGCAGCACCAAATGGGACTAACTGGTCCTGAAAGCCTCATGCATTTCCTCTTGATTAGGCCAGAACGTATTTTTAGTAAAAACATATGCTGTTACTCAATGTTTCTTGTAATACTCTGATGGTGAATCAAAGATAAAAATTCAATTTTCTCATCCCATTCCCTGTCTAATCCCATTTGTCCCTCTTCTTTCTGAGACTCCGAGACTACAGAAATTTTGTTAGCTCACTCGCTTTAAGTTGACTAACACCTTTCTGACTTCAAATATGCATTCTGTCATTTTGCCCTAGATTTTCAAATAATTGGTTTGAAAATGTGGGAGCAGTTTGAGATGTGTTGATAGGTGTATGCAACTCATTTTCTGTGCAGGTCACGATTTCAGTGACCTTCGTGCTTGGAGGAGACTTGATTATCATAGAGCTAAACTTCCTGTAGCGGGGTCTTTTTGAAAGCTTGCCAAAACAGTGGCTTGCCAAGATGTTAGGTAGAGTACACACACAATTAAGTAAAGTTACATGGTACGGCTCCAGGAGACCTTGGCTATCAGCCAGGCTGACCTTTCAGGTGCTTATATGTCATAAACTATTTTGTCCTAAGGCTTCCTGCTTAATCATAGCAGTGATTTTGATTATTTGCCTTTTTTTTTTCTTTCTTCAGTTTACACTTGCAGCAATTAGTTATGAAGATGAAGTATATTTTCTTATTCTTGTGCTGTGGGCAGCATTACCCCAGCGGTTACTAAACCTTTTCTTGGCTTAGATTGAGGGGGAATAGAAGGTAGCTTCATTTACTCAAACCTTTCCCTTGTATTCTTTCAAGTCTATATTTTAAGAACTCTGATTTGGTTCCATAGCTGAATGATTTGGGCAGGGCAAGGTCTTTTTTTTTTTTTTTTTTTTTTTAAAGCCTTAGGCTATTTCTGATGTGTTGTGACCTTGGGAAGAAAAGTTCTCCTGTATCTATCCAGTAGGAGATGATTTTAAGGAGAGTATGAGTTGTAGCTATGTATTTTTAGACTACATTTTCATATGGCATTTGTACTTTGGTGGGATGGAGTTATGGAAATTTCTCTTCCTAGTCTTGGGATGAGAAGACCGTATTTCTGTGCTGGCTCTGTCCCGTTACTGTGCTAGCTTAGTGAGCCTCATTTTTCTGATCTGTAAATGGGCATGAAGATACATGTGTACATTTACCTTAGAATTTGGTAAAGATCAAGTGAGCCAAGGTCTGTGGAAGAATTTTGCAAGCCCTACACTTCTCTTCAGATGCTGTTGGTCATGGTGCTGTGGTTATCACAAAGCTTGTGCTTATGAACCCTTCATTTCTGTCTTTAACTTGCTGTGGGGGGTTGTGGATAAGTGGAATGAGCCATTTTTCTAGAACATAAAATAGGGATGTGTATAAGGGCTGGCAGGGAAGGGAGAGCCCAACCATGGGATCTCTAGAAACAATTCTAGTATACAAATTCTGTGACTCTATGTTTGTGCGTGGGGGGGGGGAATTTTAGCTCATTTTTTACTTTTCCCAACTTATTAGTTAAAAATTTTAAACTTAACAGAATGAGAAAACAGTATAATGAGCATCCACATGCCCTATATTTAAGTTAACAGTTGTTAATATTTTGCCACATTTATTTTTATCTCTTTGTACATTTGTTTATTGATTTTATTTGTTTACTTATTTGTTTAAGGTTTTATTTGTCAGATTGCTTCTCGGCCTTTTGGCTAAGATCAAGTGTAGGTTTTATTTGTCAGAGAGCCTAGGGCACACAAGCAGGGGGAGTGGCAGGCAGAGGGAGCACCAGGCTCCTCATGGAGCAAGGAGCCCAATGCAGGACTGCATCCCAGAACCCTGGGATCATGACCTGAGTCGAAGGCAGATGCTTAACCGACTCAGCCACCCAGGTGCCCCTGTGTACTGGTTTTAAATCTTCAGTTTCTGCTCTCTTTGGTGTGTTTTCAATAGTTCTCTTCCACAAAGTATAGCATAGTCTGTCATTACTCAGCCTGCAGTATGCTGGGTAGAGTTAGAGCTTTTATGTCTCTCTGATTAATTGATACCTTTCCTTGAACAGGATGAACTTACTGCTGTGAATGTAAAGCAAGGCTTCAACAATCAGCCAGCCTTTACTGGAGATGAACATGGCTCAGCCAGAAATATTGTAATTAACCCATCAAAGGTAATGCAAATTATCTGTTTCCTAAAACTTCTGAGAAAGTGTGTGTGACACCCTTGATAGTGAATGTTGATAAATTAGTGTTATTTAAAACGACAATCCATATTCAGAATTCTCCAGAATATCTTGTGTAAGGTCCTGCCCTAAGACCCAATCAGGGATCATGCATTGTATTTGGGTGCCCTGTCTCTTTCATCTATTTTTAAAAAAATATTTTATGTATTTATTTGACAGAGAGAGAGATCACAAGTAGGCAGAGCTGCAGGCAGAGAAGGGGCAGGAAGCAGGCTCCCTGCTGAGCAGAGAGCCCGATGCAGGGCTGCAGGGCTCGATGCAGGGCTCGCAGGGCTCGATCCCAGGACCCTGAGATCATGACCTGAGCCGAAGGCAGAAGCTTAATCCACTGAGCCACCTAGGGGTCCCTTTCTTTCATATATTGTAATCTGGTACAGTAAACAGTACTACTCTCCACCTTTGCTCATGTTGTTATTTTGGGGAGGGGGAGGGGCTTTCAGAGCTTCTGTCCTGTTATTTGTCTTTTTTTTTTTTTTTAAAAGATTTTATTTATTTGAGAGAGAGCGAGTGAGCACAAGCAGGCAAGGGACAGAGGGAGAAGAAGAAGCAGGGTCCCTGCTGAGCAAGGAGCCTGATCTGGGACTGGATCCTAGTACCCTGGGATTATGGCCCAAGCCGAAGGCAGGTGCTCAGCCAACTGAGCAACCCAGGCACCCCCAGTTATTTCCCTATATTCTAATCCTGCATTCTAGGTTTGTCTTACTGTTTTTTCATGGTAAGATTCAGGTTATATATTTTTGGCAAGAAGACCATATTGTATATCAGAAGACATGCAGTGCCAGTTTGCCCTGTTCTTGGTTGTACTACATTTGATTATGGAAGGTGGTGTCTGCTGTCACTTTACATTGTAAACGTAGTTGTCTTTTTCTTTGTTGTAATCTCTGTAGGGTGGTACTTTGAGACCAAACGAATATGCTATTCTTCGATACAATTTCATCTTGTGATTGTATCATCAATTTATAATGCTGGCTGAATGAGTTATTTTTCTGGTGGTTGCAAAATGCTGCTTTTCCAGTTGTTCTTTCTCATACATCTATTAGTTGGCATTCTTTTGTGAAAGGACACCCCATTTAAAATTTTATTTCTATTTTTTATTATTTTGTTTTAAGTAGGCTCCACGCCCGATGTGGGGCTTGAACTCCTCACCACCTTGAGATTAAGAGTTGTATGCTTTAACAACTGAGTCATCCAGGTACCCCAAACACTTCCATTTTTCTTTTTTTTTTTTTTTTTTAAGATTTTATTTGTTTATTTGACAGACGAAGATCACAGAGAAGCAGGCAGAGAGAGAGGAGGAAGCAGGCTCCCTGCCGAGCAGAGAGCCCTATGTGGGGCTCGATCCTAGGACCCCGGGATTATGACCTGAGCGGAAGGCAGAGGCTTTAACCCACTGAGCCACCCAGGCGCCCCCCATTTTTCTTTTTTAAATGTAATCTCCACACCCAATATGGGGCTTGAACTCAGGACCCTGAGATCAAGAGTTGTATGCTCTACCCACTGAGCCAGCCAGGTGCCCTGACATCCCATTATTATTATTATTTTTTAAAGATTTTATTTATTCCTTTGACAGATCACAAGTAGGCAGAGAGGGAGACAGAGAGAGAGGGGGAAGCAGCCTCCCTGCCGAGCAGAGAGCCTGATGTGGGGCTTGATCCCAGAACCCTGAGATCATGACCTGACCTGAAGGCAGAGGCTTAACCCACTGAGCCAGCCAGGTGCCCTGACATCCCATTTTTTAGTATCACTTTGAACTCCAGAACTCTTTAAAATTTGATGTGTCATCTTTCCTCTTTTTGATGTTTAAATTATCTCTCACTTGGCCAGGGGGCGCCTTTAACCTACTTCTTGGGTGCTTTTGACATCCCCATCATTCTTTGAGACTTCCTTACCTTTGATACAATAACATATTCCAGATGCGTGTTCTTTCTGTGCGGCAGCCCAGGGCTGGAGACTTGGCATGCTCCTTGCAACTAGAGTATCATAACTTCTAGGTCCTTTCAGTGGACAGAGATGGGAAACAATGGAGAGATTTGTTTCTTCTCTTCTGTCTTCTTTTTCTTCCTTCCTTGCATCCATCTACCTGTTCTTACCTAATACAGGGTTTTTTCTCTTTCCTGTTCCGTCTTTGTATCTCATTTCTCTCAAAGTGAGAACCCTTTTAGTAAATTTGATATATTTATTTATTTACTCTGTCTTACAATACACAGAAAAAGTTCCAGAATAAACTGTAGTAATGCTACTCCAACCACAAAATTCCTGCGGAAAATTTATAATTTTCCTATTATACTTTTTGTCCTTAGGCTAATTTTTATTACAGTATATAGTCAGAATGTTGTGTTAAAAATTTTCTTGAATTAAATCTCTTCTCTGTGTGGTTATATTAATAATTAATATGTAAGTAGAATTATTTGCTTCTTTTCGTATTAAGGTTTGGTTTTTCTCCTCCTTTTTGGGTTATTTTTATTTTCTGAATATTGAAATACTTTTATTAAATTTGAAAGCATTATATACAAATGAAATCAAACAAATATACCTTCTTCTCCTTCCCCAGAGGTAACCACTGTCAGAGATTTGTGCGTTATTTAAGATCTGTGTGTGCACATCTACACATAAACACAAGTATACTTGACAATTTGCAAATCAACTGAAATACATAAACAATGTGAAAGAAAACAGATGCATTTTTTGCAGATAACCCCATCAACCAAACAGTGTTTTTAGTTCTTTTTCCAGTTTTCATATACTTTTTAACATCACAACCATAATTATATCTATGTTGTAATTGGTTTTCTTTTTTTAAATTGTGGTAGAATATATGTAATATGAAATTTACCATTTTACCATTTTATTTTATTTTACTTATTGGAGCCTAACACAGGGCTTGAACTCATGACCCTGAGATCAAGACCTGGGCTGAGATCAAGAGTCAGATGCTGAACCATGCAGGTGCCCCTTAACATTTTAAAATGTACAGTTCTTTGGCATTAAGTGCATTCATATTGTTGTCACCACCATCCATCTTCAAAATTTTTTTGTCTTCCTACTTTTTTTTTTTTTAAAGTAGCATTATTTTGTATGTGCTTTTCCTTTAGGCTGAAGTATTCATATTCATAATTATTAATGGACAAATAACATTCCATCATTTATATGCTATAATGACTGGAAACTGTTGGTATATAACAAGTAGCCCGTTGCCAACTTCTTATGGTTATTTATGAAGAGGGTATAATCATATTTGAACATACAGCTTACGTTCTTTTGGATAAATTTTCAGAAGCCTACTTACTTGGGTAGTAGGCATTTTAGTCTGTTTGGGCTGCCATAACAAAATACCACAAACTGGATGGCTTAAACAACAGAAGCTTAATTTTTTGAGAAAAAAATTTATTTTCTCACAGGGTGGCTGGTAATCCAAGATCAAGGTGTCAGCAGGTCTGGTTTCTTCTGAGGGCTCATTCCTTGGCTTATGCAAGCCTGGCCTCTCGCTCTGTCCTCACAGGGTCTTTTCTTGATGTGTGTGTATTGGGTGTTTCTTCTTACAAGGACACCAGTCCATTGGATTAAGCCCCGCCCTTATGACCTCAGTTGACCTCAACCTCTCTAAAGGCCCTGTCTCCAAATACAGTCACATTGGGGATTAGGGCTTCAACATCCGAAGTTTGGGGGAACATAGTTCAGCCCATAACAGTACGAATGCTGTGTGTCTCTTGATGTGAGCTGCCAAATTGTTCTGTTGTATCATTTTATGTCAATTTAAATAACTGAATAAATGGAAATAACACCCATTACAGCTTCTGCTGCCAATCCTTCCTGTGAGATTTACTCAAGGATTCAAACCTTCTGAAGGGAATTTGAGCTTATAAATATGGAATACATGAACTATAGTGTAGTCCCTAAACTTTTTTCCATTTTCTTCTGAAATGAATTACTTTCAAAATCGATTTGGTAGGATGGTAACAAGTTTTAAATTAAACTTTATCTCTCCTACCTTGTCTGAGGGAGTGCAAATTGGTATGAAGCTTATGGAGGACAATTTAACAATGCTGATTGAAATTATAGAATTGTACGATCTGTATTCTGGAAATTTATCTGAAGTCTGTAGCTGTACATGTGTGAGATAACAAACAGGTTATTCATTTTAATGTGATTTGTAATAGCAGAAGTTTAGGGAAAACACTCCAAATGTCCAGTTACAGGGGTTTGATTAAATACAATGTGGTACACCCACACAGTACATTTGTGAAAGTTAACAAGAAATTCTCCATATACAGAGGCAGAAGGCTCTCAGACGTTTACTAAATGTACACAAAGAGGTATACATGTAAAAAAGAGAAAGTAATATATTCGTGTTTGTGTATTCGTATTCAACCAAAGAAACACTGGAAAAGACATAAGAAACTAACCAACGTGGTTACTTGGAGAAGTAGGCATTGGGACTTGGGAACGAGGCTCTTAACTTTTTTAGGTTTGGAATAATGTGAATATAAAATTCAGTGCATGGTCATGTTTTGTTTTGTTTGTTTGTTTGTTTGCTTTCTCTTTATTAGGGAATTTTGACTTGGTTGCAGTGTGCAGTGGTTCCTGAGGTTTGTTAGAATGTAAAATGCACATACAGTAACATGTTCCATTGTTTTAAATACAAAAATTATAGTTGTATAGCAGATTGCTGACTATTTAAAAAAAAATCTTTATACCTTTGTTTATTATGATTAAAATACTCCTATATAATTGCAAGTAAGAGACCTTTTAAATTTAAACAATCGGAATAAGTAGGGGTTTTAAGTTCTTGGTATAAAGACCAAATTTTTTTTTTTTTTTTTTAATTTATTTGTCAGAGAGCGAGAGCGAGAGAGCCAGCACAGGCAGGCAGAGAGGCAGGCAGAGGCAGAGGGAGAAGCAGGCTCCCTGCCGAGCAAGGAGCCCAATGTGGGACTCCATCCCAGGACGCTGGGATCATGACCTGAGCTGAAGGCAGCCGCTTAACTGACTGAGCCACCCAGGCATCCCTAAAGACCAAATATTGATTAAGGGATTTAAAATTAAACAATTTGCTGTTGGCTGCTTTTTCCTAAAGAACTGGTTTTGCTAAATTTTTGCATTTAATTTAGTTCCTGTTAAAACATTTTGCAGACATTTGCTTAAGAAAAGTGAAGTTTGTTGGGGGAAAAAAAAAGCAAAGCTCAGATCTTTTTTTCCTAATTCTAATTTTTTATTACATATTATATTAAACACACCAAAATAGACTTTTTTTTTAATTGTCCATAAATCACAAGGGTCTAGGAATGCCAAGGGTCTAGTAGGAAAAAGTGTACTAGCTTTTTACCCTGGTAAGTAAACTTGACTAATTGTTTACAACTGTATTCCAATCTATACACTAATTGTTTCTTGACCCATGAGCATTAACTAAGGTAGTGATTCTTATTGTGCTTCACCAGGGTAGGTATTTTTATTTTAATCATGGTTGCCACTGTCTGCTAACTTTACTTGTTGTTTGAATCATATTAGTAAACAATTCCCAGGGAATGAAATAGATTCTTGGAAATTCCAACAAGTTTTCTGTGGATTCACTTAATTTTTAGTTATTTATCCCTTTCCTTCTTGGGCCTTTCTTCCTCTTTTGTCCTCCTATAGTGTGATTAATACGAAAATGCCACAGACATTCACAGGAACTCCCTTTGCTACTTTATTCCATTCAGAGCAGGTAACACTAGCTTTCTCTTAAAACCCATGTACTCCAGAAATTGGCCGTCCAGTTAAAAATGTTCAATACTTAATTTAATTGAACCGTTTGTAATTTTCCATTTTTTTAAAAAAGATTTTATTTATTTATTTGACAGAGATCACAGGTAGGCAGAAAAGCAGGCAGAGAGAGAGGAAGGGAAGCAGGCTCCCTGCTGAGCAGAGCGCCTGATGCGGGGCTCGATCCCAGGACCCCGGAATCAGGACCTGAGCTGAAGGCAGAGGCTTTAACCCACTGAGCCACCCAGGCGCCCCTGTAATTTTCCATTTAAATAAATTTTCTAAACTCTTTTTAAAAGCACTGAGTATAAATACAGAGTTTTCCTTTCCACAATATATGCTATTAAGATGAAACCAGAAAAAGAATGATTACTGTGTGATTATTAGACTTTCTGCTCTTGTGTGCAACACCTCTCAGGAAACACATTCTCTCCAAATGTGCATGTAGTCTGAAAAAGAAGTACAGCTGAAGATTAAAGCAGAACCCATTGTCTTGAAATTTATTCAGGATGTAATTAATTTCATCTCAGAGATTTTCAAAGGCTCTTCTTTTTTCCTTGAACCACTTGTTAATAGTGGAACAAAAATGCTGTGGGAGTTTTTGCATTATTTAGTATAAGGAAATCACAACTCTTGGCTTCAAGGACTTAAATTGCCATTTTATTTTCTCATGGGCTGCTTAAAGGTATTCTCCTAAAGCAAAAATAAAATACTACTATACATTACTAACATACGTACTGTCTTTAAACTTTTTCTTTTTTTCTCTCATTTCCACAGATTGGAGCTTATTTCAGCAGTATATTAGCTGAGAAACTAAAGCTTAACACTTTCCAGGACACCGGAAAGAAGAAACCACAAGTTAATGCTAAAGATAATTATTGGCTGGTTACTGCTCGATCCCAGAGTGCAATTCATAGTTGGTTCTCTGACTTAGCAGGAAATAAACCACTTGCTATTTTGGCAAAAAAGGTATCAAGTATTTCTTACATTGTTTTAATTATGGTCTTCTCTAGAAATCACGATGTTGGAGCTAATGTCCAAGTATATACTTCTTTCCCCCTGTTCTTTCAGTGTCAGGCACACTGTACCAGGTGTGTGCTGCACATGTGCTGTTTCTCCCTTTATTTGGATGGCAGTGTGGTTCCTAGCACATCTTGACCTAAACGTTCCACACAGGAAGCAATTTATGTGGACTTTATTTATTTTTTAAGATTTTATTTATTTGAGAGCAAGAGAGCAAGCACAAGCTGGGGAAGAGGTAGAGGGAGTGGGAGAAGGAGAAACAGGCTCCCCACTGAGCAGGGAGCCGGAAGTGGAACTCGATCCCAGGACCCTGGGATCATGACCTGAGCCGAAGGCAGCCACTTAACTGACTGAGCCACCCAGGCGCCTCATGTAGACTTTGGGTAGACGAGTTTTTTATTTTTTATTTTATTTTATTGTTTTGAAAGATTTTATTTATTTATTTGACAGAGACACAGGGAGAGGGGGAGAAGCAGGCTTCCCACTGAGCAGGGAGCCCGATGCAATTCGGGGCTCGATCCTAGGACCCTGGAATCATGACCTGAGCTGAAGGCAGATGCTTAATGGCTGAGCCACCCAGGTGCCCCTAGACGAGTTTTTTAAATCGAGAGTAGGCAATAAGACTTCATTTATTTTCATTGTATTTTCGGTTTCCTTAGTCCAGGATGTCTAAAATGTGTCATTCAGAAATTCTTGCTTTGATGTTACTTCCTTGACTTGAAAAGTACCAATCCAAATGGTTTAAGCTAAGCCTTCCTAACAAGTAAGATAGCAATTCTGGGTGTGCTTGAAAAACTTCTTTGAAAAAGTTTTAGAACAGAATGGCAGGTTTATTTATAGCTTTCAGCGATCTCTGTCTTCTTGCACACCTTTGAAATCATCCCACGTGGCTTTCTCATCTGGCCTGAAACCCTTTTGTCTTAAGGGTGTCCATCTTCTGTTCTTGATAGTGTTATTAACAAGTGTGATGCAGGCTTGGTTTAAAGCAGAGCTCCTTTCTGTATTTGTTTTCTGAAGCAACTCTCTGAAAAATAGCCTGTAGCTCCCATTGGCTTTCTTTGGCCCTAGTCCCTTTGTGGCATTGTGTTGCCTTGTGATTAAAGGCAACTGAAACCCTTGAAAAGCACAGCAATCAGCATAATTGCCTCTTGTTACTCAGGTTGTACCTGTCTCAACACAGGCTGAACCGTGTGGCATTTCTTTCCTGGCAGTGAACATGTACCAGGGTCCCACGATGACCTGTAAATTGTATCTGAAGGGCCTGTCAGTTGCAGGGCATCCTTTGGTATTTGATGGCTTTCTATCAATAGTTCACATCCTCCATGTTGGGTAGGACCTTCAGTTCCCATGCAGCCAGCCTGACATCTTTCTTTCTAGGTTTTCCTTTTTTTTTTTTTTAAATAGCTTTTAGTATCCCTTTTTTGAATATTTCCTGAAAGCAGATACAGGTGAGAAATTGATGCCCTTGCTCTATGGGTGTAGTGGCTGCTCATCTTTGAGGAGGGAAATGAATCACAGTGCAGTGTATTAGCCATTGTTCTTCTCTTTATTAGGAGCTGCCTCTGGCCAAGTCAGGTGTTCCTCAGGTAAGCCCTGATGTTAATTCTGTGCAAAGTTAAACTTTTTTTTCTTTTTCTTTCTTTCTTTCTTTTTTTTGGACTATTTACCGTGAAGTAGTCATTTGTTGGGCTTTTGGAGAGTCCCTCTGTTCTCCCCTCTTCCCTCCTCAGCATATCATATTCCTGAGATGGCGAAAGCTTTTTTAGAGCTGGGTCAGAGATCGTGTTCTCTGCATGTTTTTCATCCTAGAAGGTTCAAATACTTCTTTAATTTCTGGTATTTATCTATCAGATGGCTTAATGCAGGCAGCCTTAATTTTCCTGCTAAAATCTTGAGTCCTCTTCCAGCTCTGTTCTAGAGTTCAAAGTAGTTTCCTGTTTGGGATAGGTCAAGTTTCTGGGCCTGGTTTTCCATTATTTTACAACTCAGCACTCCCAGTATTTAACCACAGAGAGGTCAAGAATGGCCAGTAAAGAGCCTTTTAACTCAATCACGGTAGTAGGTAGATTTGGAAAAATAGACTTATAGCCTCTAGGGATATCCTTCTGGCTCCTCAACAGTTCGCTAGGTTGAACACGTTCACTTCAGGTGACGTTCATTACTGTGGTCTCTGGAATTTCCTTTTGCCTCCGCGTCTGCTTGGTGAACACAGAGCGTTGACAGTGATGTTCATCCGAGGGGAAAGGCGCTACAAGGTGATACAGCCCTTTTGTGGATGAAAAACCATCACATGCTAGGTGTCTTAGTTTCCATTCGCTACTTAGATGCAGCTCTAGTTTGATTCAGAAGGAAACAGCTGTCCAGTGATTGCCTACGTTCAGTTACAAGATAGAGCCAGATGGTTTCTTTGCTGCAAATGGAATCCATGACTGTAAGGAAAGTATGACTTCCTATAAACTTCGTATAAACTATGTCACTATAAACATAATTTCCTTCCTGAGTTGGTCCAAATTGTAAATTTGATAACACCATCAATACGTGTCTTCTTCCTTATTTAAATAACCTTCACATGTGTTCTTCTGAATTTTAAATCCCTTGATTTGAGTCAATCATGTCTTACCTGCCTTAGCTTGTTAGTGGTATGACCTGTGGCTTAGTTTTGTTTGCTGTTTCATCGAAACATTTCACATGTTTAAATTTTTATTTTCCTCCTGTCAGTTGTTCAAAAGAAATCCTTTGGACATCTATAAAAGAGCTATTAGTAATGTTTCTTCAGAGATGCTACATTTTTTTTTTGCATTTGCCTATTTTTTAGGCCTTGATCTTCTATTGGTCCAACTGAATGAGCGGCAAACTGACCTTGACAAGTAAAATTTAACTCTCATACTATATGTTCTAGTGAAGAGCAGCAGCTTAGGTCTTGCACTGAGTATATAAGCCTGTGCTTTTCTTGTCCCTGGCTTCAGCAATAGTCTATAAACCCAGAGTCTTGTGCTGCATGAAAGACGGGCCTCGTAAACAAAATTTTCAGGAAATTTTCTTGTTAAAATGTCTCACTGTGGTCTGCAGAGAGGAAGCCTTAACAGCTTTGGCCTGTGTGACTTTCATCTCCCTATTAGGTATATTTGTGTGGTGTAGCTGCCTCTGCCATGGCAGTTATGTTTAAAGTCAGCACCCAAGGCAGGAACCATACGTGACCAAAATTCTATTAAATTGCGCATGAAAGACAGTGTATGGACAGCTGCAGCTCAGTGTCCAGCCAGGCAGCTTTTCCTTCAGTACTGGGGTAGCTTGAATGTTTCTTTGGTAAGAACCAAGTGAAATAGCTTGTTTTAAAGGGCTGTGTACAGAACCCGTTTCTCCTTTAATTTTGGGATCACACTTGGTTCCAAGTCTGTGAACAGTCAAATTTGCAACATATGAGTGATACAAAATATCTACTGTCTAAAGGAGGATTTGACTAAGAAAAATGCCATGCTGTAACAATCAGCTGCTTTGAAGTTTTTTGATATCCACCACAAAATCAAGCTGGAGTGTGGCCCATAGAGACCAGGGCTCTTGATAGCCATGGTTGTAGTGTCCAGGATCCTTTTAGGAGAGGGTCAGGTCCATGGCTTGGAACATACTTTGGCCAGCACCCAGAAATCTTTGGAATTGGTAACAAAATAAAAACTGTTCTAGTTTTGATACATGCAATTCTTTTACTTTACCCTTCTAATCACCCTGTGGGGTGGACAGGGTTGGGTGGTATTATCACATTCATAAATGAAGAGCCTGGGAGGCTGGGGGCCAGGACCAGAGCACAGAGGTGGTGGGGGGAGTAGCGGATGCTGACTGCTCCCATTCTGGGCACCATGGCCGAGGTCCTCTGTCCACTGTTGTACTCTAGATTCGTAAATGGAATAGATCATATGTAGATGACTGGCCTGTTGTTCCTAGGATATTTATGAGGAATTCTAGAAGAGTAGGATAACTCTTTGAAACATTCAGTGGTACGTTGGGATACTAATTTGCTAAATAGTATACCTTTGCTGTCTAGAAGAAATAATGAACTGCCTCAAGTGCCTACTTTCAACCAGTGAATTAATTAACCAGCTATTTCTAGCTTAGTGTTTATTAGGCAGATTCACTGATCCATCATTTTGACCTCTATTTTAAATTTTGGGCTAAAGGCACTTTAGAAGCTTTCTAGAAATTGTTAGTATGAGTGTTACAGCCAGAAAGCTTTATTACCCCCCCCCCCCCCGCCCAAAAAAGCATTCCTTGATGAAATATGGAGTGGGTGCAGTTTTTCACTTGATCATCCCTTCTGGTTTTGAGATAAAACTTTTTGGAATATTGTCATGAAATTATTTTTCCTATTTTGTTGATGAATAGCTTTCAGCATCTGAGAATTTGAAAGTAATTTGTTTTTATAAATAAGAGAGCACAACTGATGAAACTGTTGTCAGTGTGTTAAACATAGTTTTGATTCTTTTAATGAATATTTGCTTAAAGTTTTTGGTTTTTAAGCTGAATGTGCTGTTTGAAAATCCATCAAGGATATGCTTTCTTAAAGGCAGCAGAGACTTAGTGTCTTTCTTTTGCTTTCCCTTTCTGTAGGTTGACCTCATGATGAAAATAATATGTGAATTTTAAAAATATGTTATTTCTTTTTAGGTTCCAATCCTTAGTAAAAAAGAAGATGTTTTTGCATATTTAGCTAAATATTCAGTGCCAATGGTTCGAGCAACATGGCTGATCAAGATGACCTGTGCCTATTATTCTGCTATTTCTGAAGCTAAAATTAAGAAACGTCAGGCTACTGATCCTAATTTGGGTAAGTGAGAGAGGACGATACATTTTGCATTTCATCACGACTGTACCAGGAGTTGTTGCCGGCATGCTCTAGCCATGGCCCAGCGGGGTGAGTACTGAGGAGGTCCATGGGGAGGCTAGAAATCCCTCATGGCACGCAGAGAGCTCCTTGTTCACCTGGGCCCAGGATCCTGATTCCATCAGCAAATCATATTGCTGTTACCTCCAGAATATGTCCTGCATCTAAATGCTTCTCACCACCAGAGCTGCTGGAGTGCTGGTTCATGCCGCTGGCATCTCTTGGCTGGATACAGCCTCCTAACTAGTTTCCCTGCTTTTCCTTCTGCTCCTTATATTGTTGGTTCTAGACTACTATGTTGATCACTAAGCCTAAATCCAATCACATCGTGTCCCTGTTTATGCCTCATCAATAGCTTCTTACTACCTTCTTACTTAAGATAAAGATCCAGATGTTTTTCCTGTGGCCACTGAGGCCTTCTGTGCCTTGCTCCCTCTTTCTGTGATGTTCTGGTCACATTGATTTCCTTCTCCCCTCTGATATGTCACACTTCTTCCTTTCTCAAGGCTTCTGCATTTCTTCTCATCTGTACTTGGGCTGCTCATCTCTCTGGCATTCCTATGTCTCCTCTTCTCAGAGCCTTTGGCTCGAAGGCCATTTCCTCAGGAGGTTTTCTTTGGCCACCTACCTAAATCATTCCTCTTTCCCCCTTCTGCCCATTTGTGTTCTTAGGTATTCTTATTTTATTCACAGCTTGTTTCGCTATCGGAAATTATCTTTTAAAAAATTGCTGTCTCTCTCACCCCTCTCTCCCACATGCACTGGCCCATGATCATGGTAGGTATTTGTTGAAAGAACTGAAGGTAAACTGTTTTGAGTCCGTCTTCTCTGTTTTGGTAGCAGCCTAGACAGTGACTCCTTGAGGTGGTGCTAAAACATGCTTAGTAAAAGACTGGATTCTCCACTAGAAGTATGCACAGAAGATTACACGTAAAGATGTCCACTCAAAGATTAGGTTTAGAAATAATTCCTTATGAAATGGAAATGTGCTTATGATTTTATAAGGGGGGCCCCAGCTACAAGGCTCGGAGGATCAGGGTCAGAAAGTGCAAATGTCCTCAGATGCAGCTTCCTAAACAAGTGAGTCAGGGTGTGAGGTGGTTGGGCGTGGTGGGTGGTCCTGGTGGGCTGGACAGCGAAGCCCACTCTAAAAGCATGGAAAGTTAATCAAAACAAAACAGAAAACATGGCTTGATTCCATGGCTGCCACCTTTTGAGTTCAGGTTTGCTAAAACAAAGGTGAACTGTACTTCAAAATTAACAAAACTGTATTGTGTATATATTTAAACGAATAGGGGAAAAGAATCCACAAAGTGAACAGTGGTGGTCTCTGCTGTTTTGGTAGCAGTCTTGTTAACGCTGTACTTGAGATTGTTTTCATCAGCTTATTATTTTATAGGGGGAGACAAAAGAAATGCCCCCTTTTTAAATTACTGAAGCTCTACATTCTTATTATAATATTTGCAAATAGTGTCAAAATAGACACAATAAATATTCAAGTTTCTTCTCTCCTTCATATTTTCCCTCTCCAACTTTTCCTCATTCATACACAAAAACATGTATATGTGATTCATATATATATACACACACACACACAGAGAGCGCACGTGCACGCACAAGTGTGGGCGAGAGAGAGAGAGAGAGCATTTATTAATACTTCTCTCCAGAGTATGAATATGTAGTTGCTTACTAGCATCCTCTACTTTGGTGACGAATGGGCATCTGAAACCTAGTATATACAATCAAAATCTTGATTTCCTGCCATCCCTAACCTTGCTCCTTCTTTCTTCAGTCTTCTCCTTAGTAAATGTTCTATGTAGTCTCTGAGTTGATAAGGGTAAAAGCCCTATTGTCATTTTGGGCTTTTATCTTTCTCTTAAAATTCTACATTCAGCCTCTCAGCAGTCCTGTCAGCTTTACTTTGAAAGTCCAATCCCAGGCCAGGAATGTCTTCCTCCTCCCACTGCTGCTGACCTCTGGTTTGAGCAACCACCTCCACCTTGGCCAGAGCTGTGGCACGGCCTCTAGCTGGTCTTGGTTTCATTCTTCTCTAAGGACAGCTTTCTGCTCTGTAGCCATAATGCTCCTGCTAGAACTTAAATCGTGCCGCACTCTGTGCTCAGAATCCGCACTCCAATGTGTACCCCCGCCAGCATGAGCAGTCGGCACACACGGCGGCCTCTCCTTCCAGCCTCCAGATGTCCGTCCGCCTCCACGCACTGCGTGTTAGCCCAGATGGCACTTCCTACGAGAAGCCTTCTCAGATCACTCCAGCCAAAATGTCTTCTCTTCGTCACTATCTCTTCATAACTTAGTACCACCTACCATGGTATATTTTAAATTATTTTATTGATTACTTAATGTACACTCACTCCCAACTGTAACATTTCTGCCTGAGAAATGGTCAGACTTGTTCTGTACTAAATCTCCTAGGAGAGTACCCGGCATACAGAAGGTGCTCAGTAATTTGTAAGATAAAGGAATAGTGAGGCCTGAAGTGTGTGTGTCCTTGTCCCAGTTCATAACCCTTGACCCTTGTAGCATCACTGATTATACACCACTCCTCCTTTCCTTAGGTCCTTTTCATGGTTTTGTAACTTGTTCTGTCAGTGTTTTCCTTGAGATTTTAACCATTGTAAGAACAGGGGAAACGTGATCATACAGGAACGATTCAGCCCAATGAGACAGAGTTTTAGGACAAATGAAAGACTGATAGATCCTCATCATTTGCAAAGAACATGTAGGCAGAATTTTTAGGAGTCTGAGATAGGAATGGATCACCAGAACCACATGATTTCCTCTACCAAATGGAAGGAAGCCTCACTCCAGTTTCTAGCTACGAACATCTGAGACTACTTGCCTTCATTACTTTCACCATTAATTTTCTTACTAGCGTAACCAGTTAGCTGGGGGGCAGAGGGTTCATTTTGCATTTTCCTCCAGAGCTAAAATTTTTGTTACTTGCATACTCATGGCAGATGGTTGATTAAGTTCACCTACTAGCTGTGTTTTCTTTTGTAAGACACACGACACAGGTGAATCTGTTTTGACTCTGTTTAGAGAGTATTACAGCTCATTGGTTTTTTTTTTGTTTGTTTGTTTTTTTAAAGATTTTACTTATTTTAGAGAGAGAGAGCGAGCATGAGAGGGGAGATAGCCAGAGGGAGAAACAGACTCCCCACTGAACAGGGAGCCTGATCTGGGACTTGATCCTGAGACTGGGATCATGACCTGTAGCACATTGGTCTTTATGATTATCCTTGTTTTTTTTGTTTTTTTTTTTTTCTTTTTTTTTTTTTAATAGCATAACTGGGCAGGTGGTGGGTACAGAGGGGGGAGAGAGAATACTGGGCAGGCTCCACAACCAATGTGGAGTCCGACGCAGGGCTTGATCCCATGACTCTGAAATCATGACCTGAGTCAAAAACAAGAGTTGGTCACTTAACTGACTGAGCCACCCAAGCGCCCCTATTCATGTGTATTTGTAAATGTGAATGTCATCCATGAACGAATGCCTAATATACCATTTTTCGTGGTATAGTATAAAAACTTTGACCTAAAAAATGCTTAATGCTAAATATAAGAATATTTTTAAAAAATGCATACATTTGGGAGTTGACCTCTAACCTCTTAGGTCCAGCATCTTGGGAAGAGCTTTGGGCTTTACTCACCCCAGCTTTGCACTAAGTGACTACCAACTTAAAGCAGAATCTTTAGTCTCTCCCACCAGCAGTCTTCTCAACCTTGATCTGATCCAATCCATGTTGCCTTTCATTTCATGTCTTTTAGTTTTCTTTTAATCAAGAACAGTTCTTTGGCCTTTGCTTTTCTTGATATTTTTAGAGGGGCTGGACTGGCTATTTTGTAAGATGTCCCTTGGTTTGCATTTATTCGGTTCCTCATGACTAGGTTCAGGTTATGTACTTTTGGTAGGAATACCATGGAAGCAATGCGGTAAGCCTCTCAGTGCATCGGATTACATTGTCCTGGTACTAGTGATGGTAACTTTGATCTTCTGGGTAAGGTGGTGCCTCCTAGGTTTCTTCACTCCAAAGTCACTGTTTTACCTTTTGTGGTTAATAGCTAATTTAACTATGTGTAGATATTTACTTCATTTTTCCATATTTTTACATGTGTTGTAAAATGCACGTAGCATACTATTTTTACTATCTGCCGAGAGCACATGGCTTCAGTGATCTGATCTTGGTTTTCTATCACCCTGTTACACCTGATAACCTCTCACTCTCTGCTTTGTCTTCAGCACTTTCTTCAGCTTCTTTAAGCAAATTCTGCAGTACATTTGGAAGCATTTGGCTGTGTAGACCTAGCCATAAGGTAGCAAGTTTCACATTCCAAGCAAGCTATACAGCCAAGCAACTACACACATATGTATGTGTTGAATTGGATTAAATTGCATACACTGCAGAAGATTAACTTTGCAGTAATAGGTTCTGTGTTCTGGCTTTGATGGTGAAAAGAATCATTCAGCACATTTGGGGCAAGATTGACTATCAGGTGTCACCTTTTCCTGGCAGTGGTTTTATGACTTCTGTTGTCTTGATGATTGTTCTTAGGATTTGTAAAGTGTTTTCAGTAGAAATGGCTTTTATTCCTTTGTAATAGAAACATATGCTTTATTTTCAGTTCCCACATTCAGTGTTGGAACAGAGCTATAAAGCACTGCTGTTTGATTTTATTGAAGAGAGTTTTTCCTAAAGTTAAGTGGGCTAACAACAACAAGGGAGCAGGCCCGTCGTGTAAATTCTTTAAATGAAGCAACACAGAGATTGTCACTATCATTATGCAAAGAGTTACAGATCTAAACTGTGGATTAAATGGGTTGCAGCCCTGGGGAGCTTACAGTAGGCAAAGGCCTCCGCAGTATAGTGTGTACCCAAAAGTGAGAAAAGTGAGAGGAGCCTTGGGTTCCTGGGTGAGTTTTCATGTGTCATTTCAAGGCAGGTAAACACATATTTGATCTGGACAAACTGTAACATCAGGGCAGAGATTTTAAAGTAGGGCAGCTTAGAGGAAGGGGTTATAATTCTCAGCCCTTATGAAAGCTAAAAATGAGATGTTATAGGTAGACTGGATGTTTAGAAAATGCTATCAAATAAGTGAGTGTTACAGACTCAAGGGAAAGAACCCCAGACGTAATGGGTAGTCGGTTTCAGATATTTTTTAGAGTTGAGTGAAGTTTTGTTTTTAAAATAAGATTGTTTAGTCATCTTAAGATTTTTTGAGCTCCCCAGAGAAAAGCATTTAAAATGGGCTAGCTAATACTGAAAAAAGTAAAACTTAGAGTTAGGAAATGAAGGAAAGTCTTAGACTAGGAGATACGACTGTAGAGTAAATAACTCAGACTTTGTGCATTTATTTGTAGGAATGTTCCATGTGAGGATTCCTGTTGCTGCTAAGCCAAGTCATCGTAACTATGGCGCTTACTGCCATTATTGCTGTCACGGTGGCGGTTAACGTTTCTTGAGCAGTTACCGAATGCCCCGCGCTGTAGAGAGCAGGAACATGGTGCTTCTTCCAGTCTTAGACTGAATCAGCTCTGGACGTGTGCTATGAGAATGATGTCCGTTACTTGAGGGAGCTTTTCAGCCTTGGGCATACTTCATCCCTTTGCTGTATTTCCTGTTGGCTCATGTGGGAACAGTCCATCCCTCCCCATGTCTTCCAGAACGTCTGTGGTGTGCTGTGATACCACATCCCCCATTTCTTAGTAACCGTCTCTAGGTTCTGTGTATGTTTTCTTTTTTGATTTATTCAGATACTCTGTGAGAGAGATACTTTATTCCCATTTCACAGATGGGGGCATGGATGTGTGTGTGGGTTCACAAAGCCCCTCAGCGTACATGTCCAAAGTAGGTTCGGGAGCCTGTGCTCGACGCTGCTGGTCAGTGGGGACAGATGGAGAATGTAATCACTGCCCTCTAGCTGTTCACGGTTTGGGGTGGGGCGGATAGCCACACAATCCAAGTATAAGAAAGGGAAGGGAGAGCTGAGTGTGAAATGAATTAAATGTAGAGGGAGTCCCAAGGACAGGAAGCCATGGAGATCCACAGAGAAGTGACGTTTGACTACTGTTTTGAAAGAAGAGGCATTTGGATAGAATTGGGGGAGGTTGTGCAGGGAAGGGCAAACAGATCGTGTCTGCAGAGAAACAGGGTCATCAAAGAGTTGGATTGGTGGAACTGCCAGGGGTTTTCTCCTCTTGTGCATTGGTTACCAGCGGGGCGGTAAGAAGGCTGTGAGGAGCTTGTGTGCTAGGGGTCCGAGAGTTCTGTCTGGGGTATGGTGGGCAGTCAGGGAAGGACCTCCTAGTACTCTTACTGTTGTAACACTTCTCCTAAGTTTCTTGTCTATAACATGGGGAGAGTTATGATTGGCAGTACCTTCTAGGGCTGAAATGAGTCAGGCTTCTAAAGGCTTTAGGACAGTTCCTGGTGCATAGTAAATGGGCAGTAAAGGTAGACTCTAACTACTTGCTGCAGTTGCTAGCCAATATTTATTAAATCCTAACTAGCCAGTATTTATTAGTTATTTTGTGTATTGTGCTGAGAAGTTCACAGACACTATCATCATAATCTTGCAGTGTGGGTTCTGTTATTCCATTTTGTATATGAGAGACCTGAGCCTCAGAAGTTAAGTAACTGCTGGGGCTCCTGGGGGTGCAGCTGGGTTCATGACCTGAGCTGAAGGCAGACGCTTAACCAACTGAGCCGCCCAAGTGTCCCTCAAATAAATAAATCTTAAAACAAGAGTTAAGTAACTGCTAGCACAGTTGGAGCTGGACTCACTAGGTGCTTGGTCTTTCCTCCTTGCTGTGACGTGGGGGTTGCAAGGGGAAAGTGGTGGTGCGGGTCTGGGCCCCTTGGAGGCAAGAAGCATCGCTGTTAAGAAAGGTGCTGGCAGGGAACCAGCTGCAGGATTTCAGGGTTGTGGGCAGCATCAGAGAAATCAGAACCCTCATTTTTAGGGGTCCCGGGGGTACAGGCAGAGCATAGCAAAGTCCAGGGTGCTGTAGAAACTCGAGGAGGATGAAATTGCCTGCAAGAGGAACAGCTCTAATTCTGGCTAGGACTTGTTGGGCGTTCAAGATGGTGAAAAGTGACAAGACCTATCATGAGCATGAAGTCTTTTTGGGGGCTCCAGATAGATTAGAAGAAGCTTAAAATGCTTCGGGGTTAAACTCCCCAGGGAGCTGTCCTGTTTACACTCAGTTGTTTCCTCTGTACCCTGAGGTTTTGCTGGGACAGGCATTTGTGTTGGAGGATAGACTTTTCTTGGTTGACTGTCCTCTCGGAACCACTATCCTGATCACCCCCAAAACACGAGGAAGAAGTCGCTACCCTTTTTGCACACGGGGCAATTAATTTGTGACATATCCACTGAGCCGTTTGGGCTGCCGAAATCAACCCTGCTGGGTACATGACTGACAGTCTGGTTTCTTATCTAAGCCGCCGGCTTACTTTCACTTCAGGCCCTTGAAGACACTGCAGCACTAATGGTTCTGACTCCAGGGACAAGTCTTTAGAGTCAAGTCAAGATTGCCTCCACATTTTCGCCAGTGTTCCTCATATCTGGTTTGTCATAAAAGAACTCTCTGATTTGCTTACTATGACAATAACCCTGAAGATTGGACAGACGTGCTTGTATAAGTGTAATTCAAATTCATTCTGTTCTTAGGCCTGAGAAGTAGGTTTTAATTGGTGGGGTAGCTCTGGCTACCTGGATAAAAAATTCTGTAGTATAAGGATTGGGGCCTGTAGGCCATGAGTTTGGCACCTGCCACTATCCCGTTCCCCAGTAATTCACTTAAAAGTTTTAGCATCTAATGATGAACCAAACCCCAAGTCATTATTTTTTTGGGAAGGGCTTGATTTGGCATTCTCCTGTAAAAATGAGCTTTCTCTCATCAACTGTGATAAATTGTAATTCTTTATAAAAAAGGCAGAATAAATGTTAAATTCTTTTCCTTTGATTATGAATTTTCAGAGTAAGAATTGCTATATTTACATGGTTAGTGATGGTAAATGAGTTTCTCTGTTTCTTTTTCTTATTTAAAAAAAAATTATCTTTAGTCATTGGGATGGAATTGTGGATTATCCGTTCAGCATTTTACAACTAGCTAACACTCATTCTTCATTTCAGTGTTCCGATTGTCCAAAAATTTAGCCAGTGGAAGAACTTTCAAGCTTTTTATATCCTTTTTGACATGACACCTTTTTGTCTTAAAACACTGTCTTGTAGTTTGGCACAGAAAGACGTCCAAGGCTTATCTTTTTCTGCTTCAGACCTGCAGGCAGTCATTTCCCTAAGGAACCGTACTTCTTTCTAGTGGGGAACGGTATTGAGAAAGCAAGATCTGGATGCTAAAGGTGCTTGTTGGTACTAGGTTGTATGGCATCTAGGCTCTGTCTGTGGATGGAGGGAGACATACATGTCTGTGTATGTGGTGCATATATGTTGGAGTTTATATTCTGTTTCCAATTAATCTTTAACCTTTCCATTTAACATTAAGTATTTTTGTTAATTTTTGATTTTGTGTTTACTTTAAAAAGTTCTGATCAAGTTTAATATGCTGTAGTATCACTCTGCCTTACTTACCCGTGCTTTGTGGAAACCTATGTCTGCTTTTCCCAAAGTAAAATGATACAGCCTGTTTCAAGGTTGAATGCTAGTGTGTGATAGTGGTCGTGGGGTGGGGGTGTGTGTGTGTGTGTGTGTGTGAGTGATCATTAAGTTCTTGATGAAATTAGAGGTAATATCTGCCCATGAATCCTTTTGAGTTTCTTAGAAAAATGCACTCAAATAATTTATATTTCACTTCAGTAAGATTTGAGTTAAAAAGGTTTATGAAGATTTTATGCATTGGGATAAATGCTGTGAGGAATTTTAACTGAATGGGGGCTGTGCTGTCTGCCTTTAAGGGGCTCTCATTTTTTTGCGGAGAGAAGATGCATCCCTAAAGCAGAGAGCAATTGGCAGTACGTAATTATCTGCAATCATATCGGAAATGATGGGAGATGAAAAATTAGGGAAGGTTTTTTGAAGGAGTGAAATATGAGCTGGGCCTTGAAGAAGTCTAGCCTTTAAGTAAGCATTAGGAAGGTTTTTGTTTTGTTTTTTTATTGCATCTTCAAAAGTATCTCTTGGTCTTAGATAATTATCTTCCTTCCTGGCAAGCTGGGACCAAACCAGTTAGGTTTTTAGATCTGTGTACTGTATTTTCTTGGTCTTTACCGCTGTCGTTTCTTCTGGTCTTGTTGGTTTGGGGGGAGTTACCTAGTCTTGGATTTACTGTTAAGAACCCATTGCTACTCAGCAGTTTCTCTGTTTTCTAGTCCGTTTTGATGTTGACTTCTGCTTGAAATAACTAATCATCTTCTATGGGAAAGTGCTAATCAGAATCCCAATTTCTTTTAAATTTTTTTTAAAAATTTATTTGTCAGAGAGAGAGGAGAGAGAGCGAGCACAGGCAGACAGAGTGGCAGGCAGAGGCAGAGGGAGAAGCAGGCTCCCTGCCGAGCAAGGAGCCCGATGTGGGATCATGACCTGAGCTGAAGGCAGCCGCTTAACCAACTGAGCCACCCAGGCATCCCCAGAATCCCAATTTCTTTAATATTGTAGTTCTTTGTTCTTCTTGGCTATTGGTACATGCAGATGCCTTTACACCTGGAATGTATTATGCAACAAAAATATCTGTTTGATGTTTTTGTAGTTTACAGATGGATAACCCATGTTTTCATTTGGGACACTGCTCACAAAATCTTCCCAGGTTGTTGGGTAGCTCCAGTTTACAAATGATGGTAAGAAAATCCAGGGAAAGTGGGAAAACCAGGAATTCCATCCTGGACTTTTGGGTCTTGTTTGCTTTACAGAATTTCCAGGCTGCTCATATGGGTTGAGGGGTGACTGTGGAACAGGGGTGGGGAATGGTGTTGAGGTGAGGTGTGAAGGTGCTTCATAAGGCTCATTGTTTAATGAGTTTTTATTGTACATCTTGCAGCTCAATTGCTTAAAGCATCATGGAATTTTAAGAAAAAAACAGGTTGTGTGAGATTATTATTATTATTATTTTTTGGTTAGTTGCTTATCTATAAGATACAGTATTCAAAGAGGTTACTAAAGTCTCACAGCACTGTTGTTCCCCACACTGTTTCCCAGGCGTCCCATCACACGCTTCCAAGGGAATTGTTACCAGTTGCTTGTGTATCTTCTGAAATATGTTTGTATGTATGTCTTCAGTGTATGTTCTTATGCTGCTTTAAGACAATTGGTACCTGTTCCGTAGCGGGCATATAGTGGCCCTGTTCTTTTAAAGTGCTCTAGACTACTAACTTTGTAATGACTTACAGAAAGCTAGGTCTTTTTGTATTTTGCAATCTGCACTGGAATGTTATTTCCATGATGAATAGCAAGTTTTTTTCCTTCCTCCTTTTTTTCCTCTCTCTTTTCTTTCTTTCTTTCTTTCTTTCTTTCTTTCTCTCTCTCTCTCTCTCTCTCTCAAGACATTAAGTTTCAGAGTCATTTTCAAATGAAGCATATACGATCTTTCAAATGAAATCCCTTGAATCAAGTGGCTCTAGGTGCATTTCAGCTCACCATTATCTAATGAAGATATACCTGGAATATATTGACAGGATAGAAAACACATTAAGTTCAGGGTCAGTAAATTACCAGCTGGAGTGTCTTTGTGAGAGTAACACAGCTAGAGTGAATAGATTTCATTAAATGAAATCATGCATGCATCAGTCTTTGGTCTCCAGGAAAATAAAGCCAGGTGAGCTCTGGAGGAGAGGATAACGGGGATGGGTCTGCCTGGTCTTTGCCCTGTGTAAGCATTTTTTATGTTTGAGAGCTTTTTGGTCTAGAGTTACATGGTTAACTTTACATGGTTATTTGGCAGTCTGATGTCTGCAGTATTTGTATTTGTGTTCTAATGAAAGACTCTTGCCTATCTAAAGCTTGTTCAGAAGTACAAACTTCACAGCAACTGCATTTAAGACTTAAGTAGTCAATACAGTGCTTTTACTGCAGAGACTTGACTCCAGCCAAGCTGATCATGGAATTAAATTCCAATGCAAAGTGCACAAAGAAAATGTAGTTTATCTTGCTGCGTCAATGATCAGGGCTTCCCGCCACTTCCTCCGTGGCAGAAGCTGGGTGCGGAGTGATGATAATGAAATGTCCAGTGGAATAATTTAAGTAGTTCTGATGCCTCCAGGGGCCTGACAGCAAAGGTCTTTTTCCAGGGCCGTACCTCCCTTTCTCGTTTCACCCTGGTCCTCGGGGAGCCCTCCCTTTAGGTGTGAGGCTTTAGTTGTGCACACAGGTGTGTTCTCTACCTAGGGAAGTGCAGCTGCGGTTTCCTCATTGTGTCGTTGCACTGTGGTAGCTTTCCTCCCCTGGGGCAAGAGAACTTGAGGCCTGGTCTCAGATGTGTAGGACTGTGGGGACCTGTCCTGAGGGGTTAATTAAATGCACCGGTTTAATATCTGTAAAAATAAGGTGCCTGTTATTCCATGTTAGGAATATCTCACCGAGGCCAAGGTCACTGCTCATTCAGGTATATGCAGGAATCTGAAAAGCTTGGTGAAACTTACCTTATGATGATGACAGCATTAATTTCAGACAGCTATCTCAGCCCCTGAGAAGGAGTTGAGCCTGTTGGGGCCGATGTTTTGTATGTGCCCATCTGTTAAGAGGAAACCCCTGAAGCCGTCTTTGTGCCGAGAAGTTGGTGGGGTGATTGATGTGTCGAATAAGAAAGTCTTGTTCTAGGGGCTAAAATTGGATTCTGTGGTTGCCAGGATCCTTGGCTGCAGATGCTTGTGTGGGGCTGATAGGGAAAAAGGACCGCTGGAAAAATCCCTGAACGCAACTGTTAACACTGTATATATACATCAGCGTGGAAACAAGAACAGGGGACCTGACAGCCAGAGGGCCAAACCAAAGAAGGTGTCAGGTGCTCTTCTCCTCAGGTATGAGGTACTCAGTGCCTAGGGAGAAGAAAGGCGAGCTTTGGAGTTGACTTCCTAGGGATGCAGCTCTTGCTCCTACTAGCCTTCCCCTGTCAGCCCCTCTTTCTCCTTTTCCTGCCTGAGACCTTGCCACCCGTTTCCTTTGTTGGCCAGTCTGGTCTCTTTTTACCCTGAAATCCTTAAGCATTAACTGTCTGTCACACAACTGGGGAGTTATTTATATATTGCCTTGTAACGGTCCTTATCCTTTTTAGAGTATTGTCCGTCCTTCCTATAAATATATGCTTCACTCCTAGGGGAGCTGCCCTTTGCTCACAGTGGTTGGTTGAACCTTCACTTCTCCCTCCAGGCTTCCTCCCCTTGAACTTCAGAGAGGAAGGAACTTCTGTCCATTTCCCTTAGCTCACTCCCACCCTGACTGATACCCATACAGACTTTTCTACAGCAGCCAGTCCTCCTTACCTGTCTCCTTTGCCTTGGGCCAGCGGGATCCTTCTTTCACCTCAGGTGACTTCCTCCCCATGTGTGGGCCTGCCCAGGCCTGGAGATCATGTGTGTGTGCTTTCTCCTGGGCAGGCACCACAGTTCTAAGCATGTTATATAGCTCACTTAATTCTCGAAATAACCCTATAGTCCCAAGTACACTTAGCAGTCCTGTGTTAGGTACAAGTGACCGAAGCCCCTGGAGGCTAAGTGACTTGTTCAAGACCCCAAAACTGGCAAGTGATTGGAGCCTGGAAAGGAGCCATGTCATCCAACTCCATGGCCTGGGCACTTCACCACTACCAAAGAGAGTTAACATATGCTGGGAGATGGGACACCTGGGTGCCTCAGTGGGTTAAGCGTCTGCCTTCGGCTCAGGTCATGATCCCAGGGTCCTGGGATCAAGTCTCAACATCAGTCTCCCTACTCAGCAGGATGCCTGCTTCTTCTGCCTGCTGCTCCCCTGCTTGTGCTCTCTCTCTCTCCCTTTGACAAATGTATAAATAAAATCTTTAAAACAAAAACAAAAACATATGCTGGAAGCTTAGCTGGGGCGAGTTGGGTGGCCAGTGAGGGCACAACCAATACTCTGTGCAGAATAAACCTACCTACCTTTGGATGGTGTCTGCTGGGTACTTATGGTTTCAGAATCATATTCTTTAAGGCACTGAAACCGCTTAAGATAACAGCCCCCATACCTGTGTATCTACCTGCCCCTGGACGTCTTTGCCCACGACACCTTTTTGACACCTTAAATTCAAGTGTTGAACCCAAAAACCCCAGTAAGATCAATGGATTGTGTCAATGCCAATATCCTGGTTGTTGTTACAGTTTTGCAAGATGTTAGCATCTGGGGAAGGTAGGTAAAGGATATGTTGGATCTTTGCGTAATATTTGTTAAAACTGTACAAAGTTTAATTAAAAAGTTCATAAAAACAGACTGAAGTCAGCCCTTTCCCCTGCCCAGTCTCTCACTTCCACATCTTAGTTGATGGCACCAGGATTGGCTCAGCTACCCCACTGAGAAATCCGGGGGCTGTCTTGCCCCTGTCTGTCCTCTTCTGTATCAGAAAGATCAGGTAAAATGTTGCCATTTTACCTGTCTCTTCTTTGTTCCACCTTTGCTCATCTCCCCACTGGGCTTTATAGTCCTCTTTTAATCTGTCTCCCTTACAGCTATCTGAGAGGGTCTTAATTTACATATCTGGTCTTATCATTCCTTTGCTAAAAATCCTTCAGCGGCTTTTCATCATTTGCAATGACAGATCAAACTCCATAGTTTGTCACTGTCAGGGTCAGAGTCATCTGGGCTGCTGGTTATCAATGCAGATTTCTGGACCCCGTTCTAGACTTCTGGGGTTGAAATCTCTGGAGTCCAGAGCTATAACTGTGTGTTTGACTAGCGCCCTCTGGTGGTCATTTCATGCACTAGCACTTGAGGACCTCAGGCCTGGGCCACCCACCTAGCCCCCACTGGTCCTTTCTCCCTCTGCCTTTCTGGCGCCCTCCTTACCTGGCATGTTGCACACTGCTATTCGTGTCTGTGGAACTCCTTTTTCCGCCCCTGAAGACTTGGCTACAGTGTCCTGTGCCCTGTGGTGTGTTGGAGCGCTTAACCTTAGAGTGCTGTCAATCTCTGTGTCCCTGTGTGTCTTCCTGACTCTAGGATGAATTGCTCCAGGTAGGGGCTACTTTTTCTTCACACTTTGTGGTCTGAGACCCCAGGGGAGCTTCTGGCCCCTGGTAGGCATTTAGTATTTGTTGCTAAGTGGTTTTATTCTATCTTGACTACTCACCTTGTTCTTAAAGTTAAGCAGTACTTAGTATCATCGCTCAGTTAATTAAACTGGAGAGAAATAGCCTGTTAAAAATAACATAGTAAAATCACTCATCCAGACAAAAACAGGTATTGGGTATTTGCCACGGAACACCAGTATTCTACAGGTAATTCTATGTTAGAGGAAAACTTTTTTAAAGCATGAAAAAAATGTCATACTTTATTACCACAGCATTTCTGCTGTCTCCCCTCCCCCTGCAATCCCCCTCCCTCCCCCCCAGTTTTTCTGCTCTCCAGCCGAAGGGCCTGATTTCATCAACTGACCATTCAGCAGAACACAACATTCCAGCCAGTGGGCTGACTCCGTCCGTCCGTCTCATGTCGCACTGAGACAGCGGTTTTCATTTGGACTGTCCTTTATCCAGTCTGCCAATCAGCATGCTGATTTCCCCCTTTCATTCCCCAAGTGAATAGTGGCTGAATAGGGAATTTCAGGTTTTCTGTGAATCATTTTATAGGCTAC
>PISX010008539.1:0-81084 GCA_004024625.1 Mellivora capensis
GTATCATGCTTAGTGAAATAAGTCAATCAGAGAAAGACAACTATCATATGATATCCCTGATATGAGGAAGTGGAGATGCAACATGGGGGACTAGGGGGGTAGAAAAAGAAGAAAAGAAACAAGATGGGATTGGGAGGGAGACAAACCATAAGTGACTCTTAATCTCACAAAACAAACTGAGGGTTGCTGGGGGTCGGGGCTCGGGAAAGGGGGGTGGGGTAATGGACATTGGGGAGGGTATGTGCTATGGTTAGTGCTGTGAAGTGTGTAAACCTGGCGATTCACAGACATGTACCCCTGGAGATAAAAATATGTTTATAAAAAAATAAAAAAAATTTTAAAAAAATTAAAAATTATAAAATAATAAAAAAAATTTTTTAAATGTAAGAAAAAAAAAGAATGTTTGTAGCAATGTTGCTTATAATACCAAAGAGTTAGAAACAGTCCCACTGCTGACTGACAGGACACTGGATAAATAAATGGTATATACACAAAAGGGAATACTATTCAGCAGTAAAAACAAATGAACTATAGCTGCAGAAATCAAACATCGGTAAATTTAAAACACAATGTGAAAGTGTACAAGACTACATACAGTATGACTCCATTTTCAAAAGAGACAAAATTAAATAATATGCCATTTGGGGACACATAAAAAACACTGGTTTCTTTGTGAAGGTGGCGAGCAAGGGGATCGGGGAGGTGCTCATTAGGGTTTCAAAAGAATCCAGGATGCACTATTTCTTAAGCTGGGTGATGGGTTCAAGACTGTTTATTTTATTTTTCTAGGTATATTATCTTGCTGTTCACAGGTTATTCCTAATAAAAATAAATCCTAATATTCACAACAGAAAAATCAATAAGAAATGTGATCAGGGGTGCTTGGATGGCACAGTGGGTTAAAGCCTCTGCCTTCGGCTCAGGTCATGATCCCAGGGTCCTGGGATCGAGCCCCGCATCGGGCTCTCTGCTCAGCGGGGAGCCTGCTTCCTCCTCTCTCTCTGCCTGCTTCTCTGTGATCTCCATCTGTCAAATAAATAAATAAAATCTTTTAAAAAATAAAGAAATGTGATCAGGTGATCCCCAAAAGAAGTGATGTCCATGACTAATAAACCAATTTTTGAATCTTCAAATTTAGTAGCAAATAGTTGTAAAAATTTTATTGTAAATTTTTAAAATGAGTAGTATTTTTCATCAATCCGATTGGTGAAGATAATTTTAAATAATATTTGATGCATATGTTAATGCAATGAGATGGACAGCTATACTGTGCTGCTCAAAGTGTAAACCAGAACAACTTTAGGGAACCTAGGTTGCTTATTCCATTAAACGTCCAATTCTTGCTCTCAACTCAGGTCATGATCTCAGGGTCATGAGATAGAGCCACATGTCAGGCTCGTGCTAGCTGTGGAGTCTGCTTAAGATTCTCTATTTCCGTGTCTGCCCCTTCCCTTGCACTCACTCTCTCTCTCCCTATCTCTCCCTCAAAAAAAAAAAAAAAGAAAGAAAGATAAAGGAAAAAAAAAGAACTTCCCTAAGAAGTTACTAAACAATACCTATCAAGAAGACTTGCCATTTGTTTCTTTGACTCAGTATCAGAAGATCACAAGAGATTCAGGCAAAGATTTAGATTCAATACAGCATTGTTCACAGTAGCCAAAAAGGCAAGATATTTATCCATTCATTTGACAAACATTTACTGAACACCAACTATGTGCCAAGTATTGTTTGGAGCACCTGTAATACTTTAGTGAAGGAAATTGACAAAAATCTTTACCCTCCTGGAATTAACATTCTAGTGAGAAGAATTAATACTAAACAGTAAACTTAGTAAACAGCTGTAGTAAAATAGTACATGAGAGAGGGACACCTGGGTGGCTCAGTTGGTTAAGCAGCTGCCTTCGGCTCAGGTCATGATCCCAGCGTCCTGGGATCGAGTCCCACATCGGGCTCCTTGCTCGGCGGGGAGCCTGCTTCTCCCTCTTCCTCTGCCTGCCACTCTGTCTGCCTGTGCTTGCTCTCTCGCTCACTCTCTCTCTGACAAATAAATAAATAAATAAAATCTTTAAAAAAAAATAGTACATGAGAGAATAGATGCTTGATGAAAAAGAAGAAGTAGAGCAAAATAGGAGGGATCAAGAGTGGCTGGAAGCAAGATAAAGAGGAACATTTTGCTTCACTAAGAAGACATTTGCGCCAAATTTCAAAGGAGGTAAGATATCTAGACAGTAGTCCTTGGGCATTGGAAGCAAAGGGACCAGCAGGTGCAAAGGTACTGGGACACAAGCCTGTCTGGCAATTAAAGAAATAGTAGGGAGTCTAATGTGTCTGGGGTAGCCTGAGAAGGCAGAGGAGTAGGAGAGGAAGCTGGAGACCAGAGAGCAAAGTGTGTGGGGGCAGTTATGAAGGACTTCAAAGGACTTGAAAAACCGGGACAGTTTGGTGGGTTTGGAGCAGAGAGCCATGCTGTAACATATTTTTCAAGGATCCAAGTGTTTAAATAAGGAAATAACCAAATAAGTTACAGTAAATTTTGTGCTTGTTTATAGTAGGAACTCAGAGATATTTAAAGGATAAACAAATACAATGAAATATTATACAACCATTAAAACTATAATTTCAAAGAATATTCAGTGACCTCAGGGTGCCTGGTGGCTCAGTCAGTTAAGCGTCTGCCTTTGGCTCAAGTCATGAACCCAGGGTTCTGGGATTGAGTCCTGCATCAGGCTCCCTGTTCAATGGGAGAGTCTGCTTCTCTCTTCCCTCTGCTTCTTACCCCAGCTCATGCTCTCTCACTCGCTCACTCTTTCTCTCAAATAAATAAATAAAATCTTTAAAAAAAAATAAGTGACCTGGGAAAATGCTTATCACAAGTATTAAATGAAAAAAATCTGATTAAAAAGTTGTTTGTATGTTACGGCTCCAATTTTGGAGATAGATAACAGAAACAAAAGAAGATAAAAATTATAAGGAAATACCATAAAATATGAAATGGTTTTAAGTAATTGGTAAGATTATAGATGTTTTTATGGCATTTGTATTTTCATGTATTTCTGAGTTTTCTGTATGAAAACGTATTACTCTTACAATCAGAACAAAAAAATAAATACCATTTTTGAAAAATCTACCACAACTATATGGTATTCCTTATGACTTCTATGATGAACGTCTGGAAATATGTCCATTGATCAAAATCGTTAGACCAGTTCCGGGCTCACGGGGAAATGGAAGGTGTCTGACACTCATCGGTCAACTTTAGCAGCAGGCAGCATGTAGTTCATCAGTGTGGCTGTCACCAGTAGTTCAATAAATCCACTGGAATCACTACAGAAGAATTTCTAATGGGATCATGGAAACAATTTGGCTCGTTAAAAAAAAAACCACATGATTAAAAAGTCATTACACTATCTACCAAGCAGGAGAAGAATTGCCTAATTTAACCACGGAAGTCACTACAAAAGACCAAAATAATTACAGTGGAAATGGATACCCAAAATAAGGGATCATTTGATTTTAATGATACCTTGAAAGAAAACTATGGATGCGGGGTGAGTTCCCCAGAATCATGTAAAACAGCTCATTAGCACTCTTATTGGACTCAATTGACTGCTCATTTGAATCTGAGGCAGCACCCGTTCCCCCCACACCTGCCCCATCTCCACCCGGAGCTCCTTCTTTTAATTTCATTTTGGAGTCTGGGTCTGCTGTCTTCAAATGCCTGTGTCTCACTTAAGGTATGCTGGAGGACGGGTTTCCTCCGAGATGCATCTCCTTTTAAGTTCCTACAAGGCTCAATTTGTAGCAGGATTTCATCCTTCTGTAGCCAAGAACATGTTGAGCCATCAGAAGAAATGTGGTAATTTGGTCCATGAGGCATATGGAGTGATGAATAAGAAAAGGGTCCTTAAGAGTACTCAAAGTGGGATTCCCACAAAACATTTGCAGGGCTCCCAGAAACCAGCTTTCCCTTCCAAAAAGGAAGAGTCCATGGCTGCCCTCTCCTGCAGATCTGGAGCACGTCTTCATACAAGGGCATCTTCAAATCCAAATAGTCTTACTGAGCAAAGGCAGCTGCAGAGCTAAGTTGTTGCTCATTAATTAATCAGGTGCTAAGTTCAAAGGTGAGTCAGTTCCCTGCATTAACAAGTGAATGGGGGGGGGGGCACCTGGGTGGTTCAGTCTGTTAAGCATCAGCCTTTTGGCTCAGATCATGATCCTAGGATCAAGCCCCAAGGCGGGCTCCCTGCTCAGTGAGGAGTCTGCTTCTCCCTCTCCCCCTGCTCCTGCTCTGTCTGTCTCTCAAATAAATAATCTTAAGAAGAAAAAAAAAAAAAGAAGAAGAAGAAGAAGTGTTGCAGAAGAAAAGTGGGTTATTTGTTACCCTTCTACGGAACAGAGGGTGCTATGGGAATTGTAAGGGCCTATTTAGCCAGAGCAACTCCATCTTGGTTAAAAGCCATTTTGTTGTTTGCAGTAAAACTGAAACTAACCCTGCCTTCCACCTCCCAACCCCCACAAGAAACTTACTTAGAAGCAAGTCTGGGAAACCAGTAAAATATGGTCAGCCGGTTCCTAATAACAGAGCCCAGAATACAAGGACGAGTCAGGCCAGGTGGAGACATCCAATCAGTAAAACACACATACTGTCTCCTTAACCACCAAAGAATGTAAACTCCGCCTTTTGGGCGCCAAACTTGAGCGCCAATTCTGACCAGAGTGATAGGTTAGTTCAAACAGCTACTATAGGACAAATTATAATTTAATTGGCTGCCTGCATGTGGCCTAACATGACTATGCAACTTTCTGTGTATGTTACAATCTCACTGTAACACACTATGTGTGGCCAGGCTTTTGCTCTATAGAAGTTAGTCTGTGAGGCTGGGAGGGGTCGCTCTCTTCGGAGGCGGCCCTTACGGGTCAATCTGACTTCGAATGCTTAGCATAGAATAGAGCTTTGCATAACTTTCACCTTGTCTCAGTCTCGTTCCCCTGGCCGATCAGTCTAACGTCTAATACTTATCATAAAATAAAGCTTTAAGTAACTTTCACTTTGTCTCAGTCTCGTTTGGTTTAATAACGGACCTAACAGGAATACAACGAAGAGACCTGAGCTAGAGAGGGGAGAGGTGGTTATGCTTCCTTGGACAAGAAATGCCTCAAGTTAATTCCAAACAAGTTAGGTGGACAAGATGACAATGGGATCGTTCTTATGGTATCTGCCACAACACACTCTGAAAATCAACCCAATGTTGTGGGTTTTATTGTCATTGCTATTGTTTTGTTTTTATGAAACCAGCTTTTCCCTCTAGTTACAATCCACGCTCAGCATGAAGTTCTTGTATTTCACTGGTTTGAGATAACAAGTCTTACACTCCCAAGGTTGTGTTAAAAAAAAAGAAAAAACACCAAGCCTCAACTGAGTAAATTTGAAGATCGAATTGACTTTACTCAATGATTCATGAATTGGCAGCATCCCATCTAGCAAGCAGAAAAGAGCTCCCAAAATGGAGCTCTACAAAATGGAAGACTTTTCTAGGCAGAAGGAGGCAAGGCGAGGAAGTTGTTCTAGCAAAGAATGGGTAGCTTCCAGCAGGGCCACTTGTGGAAGAAATGTTGATAAGAGCATTGCAACTGATGTTTTGTGTTAGAATCCCTGATGAGGCATCTCAAATAAGAAAAGAGGCCCCAGGGGCGCCTGGGTGGCTCAATGGGTTTAAGCCTCTGCCTTCGGCTAGGGTCATGATCTCAGGGTCCTGGGATTGAGCCCCACACGGGGCTCTCTGCTCCGCAGGGAGCCTGCTTCCCTCTCTCTCTGCCTGCCTCTCTGCCTGCTTGTGATCTCTCTCTGTCAAATAAATAAATAGTATCTTAAAAAAAAAAAGAAAGAAAAGAGGCCCCAAACCTGGCCCCCAACCTCCTGAGGACTGCCTTCAGGTGGGTAGGATCTTTCTGAGGTAGGAAAAAAATGAAGGACTCTGGAAAAAGCAGGTGTGCTGTGGGATTGTGATGGGAAGGCAGTGCCCCTGGAAGGCCCGCCAGGCCAACCCCTCTGGGGTTGGATGGAATTGAATGGAATCCCACCCCTTCTCAACCCAACCCTCTCCACAGCAACAGTATAGCCCAGTTCTTGGGTATAACCAGGGTCCCTCTGAAAGAAGGAAGGGTGGCAGCCTGGGTTTTCCAGTGATTCTCCTGAAAACTACAAATTAAAGGCAGAGTCCTTTCCTTACTGAAGCCATTACCAGCATCTTCGGTCCTCCTCAACCAAGATGGATTGGCTAGGGTTACTGGAATCAGTAATAAGACTTAGGGTAAATACTTTCCTGAAAGCTATGATAAAAAAGAATCAGCTATTTCTCCTTACTGGTCTGAAAGGATATCTCTTTCTCAGAAGTCAAAAGATGGAAGTGAACCATCTAAATAGTAGAATATGATAAGTGTTTAAAACAACTATGCCGAATGCATTTTTCTGTGCCAAAAGGTGGGGAAAAGCTCTCCTGCCTTCTCCCCTCCTCCTCCTTTCTCTTTACTTTCTTTCCTGAAGAATTCACTCAAACGCTATTAGGTGGGGCAGACCACATGGGCTTTCCACACTGGCAGTGGGAGAAGGTCAGAAGCTGCAGGGCCAGGAGCAGAGAGTCAGGGTCCAGGTGGGAGAAGAAGGGAGCCACACGCATAAACATGTGGCCACATGGGGGTGTCAGGTAAGGAGGGTTTTCACGTGCCGGGGCAGGCCAGCTCCGAGTGTCTGAGCCCACAGGAAGTGGGGGGCAGCATAGATGGTCAGAGACAAAGCAGATGAGGAGGGTGCCCAATGCAAGGTGTTGGGTGAGGATATCAGAACCCAAGCTGGGATCTGGTCTCTGGGCCACACAGACAAGTGACCCAGCAGAAGGCATAGAGCCCCGGCCAAGTGTGAGGCCACACCGAGGAGGAGGTGGAAGCAGAGAAGAGGTATCAGTTATGTTCAGGGAGCAAGGTTAAACAAGCAACTCTATTAAGGATAATGGGAGCCAAGTCTCTCATCGTCAGAGAAGGAATCTACAAATGCAAACCCCGCGATGCTGCTGTTGAATTAGAATCAGAGGCATGGAGGTGAACTCATGGTTTTCCATATGAAAGCTAACTATGGAGATAAAGATTGTGCGTGTGAGTGCGGTGGGCATGTGTGTATGTATGTGTGTTATTCCTTGGGAAAATGGCTCATTCCCCAGCTGGAGCAGGAAAGAACAAGACAAGCCTGGAGCATCTTACACCGGGAAACACAGCACTCGAAGAATGATGGAGACATGGGAAAGGACACAGACTCCCAACTTGAAGGGCGTCTGCTGACCAAATTGAGGAACAATTAAATTAGAGCATCTAATGCAGCATTGCCCGCTAAATACTTAGGAAGGAAACCATGAGTCCTTACAGTCTTCATAAATGAATAAATTGAAAGTTTGATGATGAATGGGGTATTCACATAGTTTCAGATTACCTCACCCAGAAAACCTATGAGTAACTACATGGTGGGAAAGCCAAGCGCACATCACCTGAATCACGTCATCAAAGTGAACATTACCAGTCATCGGGCACATTAAAGTCCTGTGCATCTGAGAGGATGCCATGAAAGGACACAGCCTCACTTCTGCAATTTCTCTGCCAAAAAGGAATAACAAAAATCTAACCATGACAAAATAGCCAACAAACCCAAGTTGAGGGACAGTCAACTGCACAATCAACCTATAATCTTTTAAAGTGTGAAAGTCATGAAAATCAACGTAAAGACTGAAAATTTGCTGCTGGATAAGGAAACCAAAGAGCAATGATAACGAAATGGCATGGATCCGTCTGAACCAGATCTCTTTGCCATGAAGAGTATTTATTGAGGCAGTTGGTGAAACTGTAGTGGAGACTGAAATGGAGACGGTCGTGACATATGTCTGTTCATTTCCTGGCGGCATGATTGTTCGATGGCCACAGAGGGGAAAGTTCTTGATGGTTGTGTGTAATATGCACTCAAACATTTAGAGAGGAGGGGTATCTGGTTGGAAACTTACTCTCAACCAGTTCAGAAAACATGGTTTTATACAATTGTTGCAAACTTTCTGTAAGTTTGTGATTGCTTTAAAGAAATTTTAAGCATTTTTTAAATATCAGGATCAATATGTCCTGTGATGACAAGGAGATACCTGACAGCAAAGCTCTCCAGCAAATATCAGGGTTCCTGGCTCTTCTGCCCACGGTGGGTAAGACAGAAACTTCTGGGGCAGTTCTGTGGGTTCCTCCAAGAGCAACTGGGTCTAGACCTGTGAAGTCTGGCTTTCCCTCCACCATGGAGCTCTTGTCCCAGATGATTCACATTTGTGATTAGCATGGCTTCTCCAGGCTTAAAAATTCATCCTATGCTGAAGAGAACTTAAAATACAAAAGGCCTGGCACCTGTTCGTTGAGTTCCCTTGCCCAGTAGCACAGAACTGTTGCCATGAGCTGCCATCTGTAAGCTGTGTGCATACAGTGGCTCACTGGTCAGAAGTCAGAACTTCTGAAGGGCTGTCAATGGTTGGTGCTGGGACACCAGGAGAAAGCCATTCTTTTTTTTTTTTTTTTCATTGAACAAATATATATCAAGTAGTTCATTTGAGCCAGACATTGTGCTCAAAGAAGGGGACAGAGCTTAGAATAAAAACCCAATCTTTCTCCTTAAGGAGAGTACAACCTAGGGGACTTTCTAAAGACCACATTTTCTAAATTGAACAGTAACATATACACACAAAGCACGCAAATCGTAATTGTACTGCTCTGTGAATTTTCATGAACCAAACACATCTGCGTAATGAGCACCCAAATCAAGAAAGAGAACATTACCAGCACCTAAAAGTCTTGTTGCTCTTTCCAAACACTACCACTCTTCCTGACCTCCTGAATTTTAGCAAGCCTAGTTTTGTTGTCAGATCTTCATTTTTTTAAAGATTTTATTTATTTATTTGACATACAGAGGTCACAAGTAGACAGAGAGGCAGGCAGAGAGAGAGAAGAGGAGGAAGCAGGCTCCCTGCCGAGCAGAGAGCCTGATGCAGGGCTCGATCCCAGGACCCTGAGATCATGACCCGAGCCGAAGGCAGAGGCTTTAACCCACTGAGCCACCCAGGCACCCCTCAGATCTTCATTTTTAAAGGAGATTTCAGGGAGGACACCTAAGTCCTGGTTCTTCCAGAATGGATTTCTACTCCCGGGGACCAGGATGATCCAGTGCTAACATTATCTCCTTGCACAGCAACTTTATTCTGCTTTTCCATAGTGCTGGGAGTTGCTGATTAATGGTGACAATTTGAGTCTTGCCTGGTATGGACCTGGAGGATAGTTCCCATATGAAAGAGGTTGAGCAGAACTGCTGAATTTGGTTGCCAGCAGGGGGTCCCTTTTCTTAGACCAGATGCAACATGGTAGGATATATCAAGCATCCATCTCATGCAACCCTGAATGTATGAGTAGTTTGGATTGGCAAAATAAGTGGAGCAGCACAGTGAGCTTTATCCATGGCAATTCGATTCATGGGCTTGCGCTATGCTCAGGCGTCCCCAAAAGAACCCCTCTCTTGCTGCTTTAATAGGAAGCCTTAAAGAATACCTCCCTAATTTCCCGTGGTGGTGCTGCCCCCTTGGGGCTGCTCACTTCTATGTCAGAAGATCCCACCTCTTCTCAGAGGTGTTAAATTCAAGAGCTCTTTTATTGGTGTAACAGAAAACCCCATAGAGCTCAAGAGGAAGGAGATATATATTCTCAGCGAAGCCAGTTAAACTATCTCTAGTTTTTAAAGAAGTCTTGAGCAATTGCAGGGCTGTTGAACCCCTCTCATTCTGAGGGCCTCCCAGAGACAGTGTCCATTCCTCATGGAGGTCCCAGTTTCCTTCCTCACCAATCCCTTCCTCACATCCTTTTTCTTTTTCCTCTCACTCTGACCTGTTCTTTCTTTTCACTTTTCTCTTCCTTTCCTTCCTGTCTTTTTCTCACCCCATTATTGTTTTAAGGCTTCTACTTGGTCTCATCATTTGCAATCATATGAAGAACAGAGAGAAAGGAAGACAACTCTTCCCCCAGAAGAGTGGTTAAGAAGGAGGAGAACGCTCCTGTAGATGGCAATGTTCGCCACAAGCACTTAGCAAATAAAAACTAGAGAAACATATTGCCGTTGTAGGGAAAGAAAAATTTCTCCTCTACATTTGGGTCTCCATCTGGGCCTAAGAATTAAACTGACATGAGACAGATTAACAGGAGGAAAAGCATACAAGTTCTGGTTATTTTTTTTTATACTTGTACATTGGAGTTCTCACACACACAAATATAAGAAGCAAAGAAGCAGCTGGAGTCAAACACTTCCACATGAAGTTGGATAAGGAGTACTAAATTGTGAGCACATGACTAGGCAAAGGGGCTTAGGCTTGGGTAGTTAATTATGGAGAGGCAACTAGAAAGAAAAGATTAGTTTAATAGGTTCATGTGTACAAATTTCTCCGGCCTCGGCTCCACAACCCTGATGATATCTACACAAGAAGAAAATGTTTCTTTTCTTCTTGTGTAGGTGAGACAGCTTCCATATGGGCACCTCATCTCCTGCTTTCAAGAGGGAAAAGGAAGAGTGTCCTCCATGCATCTGTTCTTTCTCAAGCGTCTTTAACTCAAAATAATCAATATGCCGAAACAACATATTTTGGGGTGGTGTCTTCTACACTCTCACTATATAGGAAACGTTTTACATGAAGTTTTCCTTCTAAAGAGAATTTTGAGGAAGTTGCCAGAAGGGATGGTGAAGAATCCTGTCCACAGGGAGGAGTAAGATAAACTTAAATCTATAGAATATTCAATTTGAGGGTATTTCCAGAACTTAGAGTGCCCTGAAAAGTCACCCAACCCAAAGCCTTCATTTTACAGGTTAGAAGGCAGTCCCAGGGGTTGGGGGGATGGGTGAGCCTGGTGATGGGTATGAAGGAAGGCGAGGATTGCATGGAGCACTGGGTGTTATGCACAAACAATGAATCATGGAACACTACATCAAAAACTAATGATGTACTGTATGGTGACTAATAAAACTTTAATTTAAAAAAGAAATTTAATTTCTTAAATTAAATTAAATTAATTAAATTTTTTAAAAAGTAATTTAAAAAAGAAAAAAAAATAGAAGGCAGTCCCAGAGATGTTGATCTGCTTAAGGTTGCATAGGTAGCCAGTGACAAGAAAGCAGGAACCCACATGAGAAATGTCCCAGCACAGTGATCTTTCCATTGAGACTGTTCTTATAAATTGGAAAAACACACAAACCAACTTCCTCCTAGGTGTCCCGCTTAAGTGGCAAGCTCCAAGTTAAAAAGTTAAAAATTATAGTATCATTTAACAATAATGCAACTTATTCCAGCCTTCAAAAAGCACCACATAAAGGAATCCTCTTGCTTACTACCATAAATTATGGGCGGCACATTTCGTGATCTTTCCCTAACCTGTTTAGGAAGTGTTGAAACTTTTCTGAGGAGTCCTATCTTTTGGTCTTCACGTGGTTTGTTTGAAATTCATTACCTTCTTTCATCCCCCGTGATCCTTTTCTCACCCTCCTCTTTCTTTGCTCTTCCACCTCTTCCGGCCCAGATCAAATCTGAAGGATCTGCTGGAGGAATATCACAGTCACCAAGGACTTATCATCATCATCAAGATTGATCCCATATGGTGTCTACAAAGCTGAAGGGCGAGGCCACGGTGCTTGGGAACTCCACAGGGATGATGTGGGAACACAACTCCTTTTGTCTTCATTTCCAACCCCTGAGATGAGCTCAGCCTGCTAGAACCAAGAATTTCTACTCCCCTGGCTTCACTAGAGCTTCCAGCCATGCTTTTTCCATTTCTTCAACTGTGTTTCAAGAGCAATGGGATTCAGAGGTTCGAAAAGCTTTTAAAAATACATTTCATGTGATCCTGTGCCTACAGAATTCATGCTCCAATTTACCTTTGAGCTCTTGCCTATTCTTACTAATTCAATTGTTCCTTTTGTGTCTATAAATTATATTTGGATTTTTTTTTCCTTTCCTCCAGTTTGTTTCGTTTCCAGGATAGAAGAATTCTCGTCTCAGGCTCTAATTACAGCCCCAGCACTAATCTATCATTTGTTTCCAAGATGTTTGAAGAGGTGTCTCACTGAGTTCTTCCCTTTTGGGCTGGCTTCTCAGAATGTCAGTGGAGATTTCCAGAAGCTTCTTCCATTAACCTTGTGTTGATTTGAAATCTGAATATTTTTCCCCAAGTTATGTGCTACAGTGGAGGCAGAGAGCCACAGAAGACTAAGCACATGCCAACATTATCCTTATAGCATTGGTGCCTGAAGCTTCTTGTCTTCAACTACAAAATGTCAACTATTAATAAGATTTTGAGTTTATTTCTTTTAAAGAAAGAAGTGACTTACTGTCTGGTTTCTTCTTATGGTCTTTGTCTGGCCAGCTGTGTTTGGAGAAGCCAGGAAAGACTTGCTGAAGAAGGAAGATCTGCCTGGTTCGACTAATTGCTTGCCCAGTTACCCAAGCATTACAACTCATGCCAATGGCCACAATATTGAAGAGTCAGCCAGAAATGGACATGAAAGAGAAAGGAAACATAAAAGCAACTCTACTCTAGTAAACTGCATGGCATTCAAGGAGGGGAAAGACAAACAACTCAAAACACAACCTTAAAATGTGCTCAGCAAGAAACCAACTGCCCACTGGGGGCCTCTGGGACTTCCTTCTGATGCGCAAAGTTCAATTACACACTGAAGTACTGAGTTACTGAAGACCAGACCGTGGGGAAGGAGAGCAGGCTCTCTCACCTTACAGAACGCAGCTTTGAAAAAGATTTATCACATATCTGATGGACTTGCCATATGTTGAAGACTAACCTTTATTTTATGAATTCTTTCCCTTTCTTCACATCTTCCCCTGGCAGAAAAAAAAAATCGTAATAGTGGTGATAGGAAAATGTCTGTAATAATTTTAACATATGTGAGATTACCCAAGAGGTGTATCATATTTAGGTGGTTTCAGAATTTCATTAATCCACAATCTAGGAATGTGATATTTTACAGACTGTACTTGTATACAGTACAAAGACAGACAGTGACTTCTTAACCCACACTAAAGGGCAGTCTCTCTTTTTCCAACATGCTCCTCGCATTTCTTCAGCTGAGATGTTCAAATGCAGAACAGTAACTTGTTGGATGCTCAGCTACCAGCTTCTTATGCAGATCCCCTTCAGAAAACAAGTAAATTTTATTTGCATGAAGTTCACGAAAAATAGGCTTAGGAGCCAGACATCATATTAAATTAACTGACTGGGCAGGAATGGCGCTTGTTAATTGCCCTTTACTAGATTTGCTTTACAAACTTCAATTTCAAAGACGTGAAACATGTATGTGTGTGTGTGTGTGTGTAAATATACATATCACTGAGTTGAACCATCTCACCATCTCGGCAAGGTAGGCCATGCAAATCCCTGCAATGAATTTCCTGGGATGACCATTTACAGCTGTCTCCTTTATGTAAATATAAAGTAAGAATGCCCCTCTTTTTTAGGAAAAAGCATCTGCTGCCCATAAGCCCTTGTGCTTTTGAGGTAAGTGCCACTGTTAACCTGCTGTCACCTTTAACCTTTTTCTCTCCTGGAATGTGATTTCTCAGTGTCTTATTGAATCAGGGCCCAATGTTAAATGAGTAACTTCTCGCTCCAACCTAACTCATTGAGGCTCTGCCGACAGAACACGCATAAATCTGAATGCCAACTAGAAATATTTCACCATAATTCAGGACTAAGTGCAACCCTTCTCCAGAATTTAGAGCTATGTAGAACTACAGAATGGAATTTAGCTCATCACCTTTGTCACCATAGACACTGACTCAAATAATCCCCGAAAGTTTTCTAAATTTTTAAAAATAAATCAGTAGTTACCAAGTGCCTCCAACGCCAGCAAAAAAAAAAAAAAAAAAGCATTAAACATCTCTTTGCAAAAGGAGTTAAGAATATAATGGCAAAATGAGCTATATAAATAATTACAGACAACTGCATGATCCTGCCCCACTTTCATAAGTTTCCCTAATGTAGTCACTATTATTCCTTGCCCTGCCTCAATTGGGTCTAGATCTCCATGCTGTGTGCAGACAAACCCCCTAAACCCCCTAAAGAGCAACTTTAGGACAGTTGCTCTTCCCTCTGCTTAGAGCCCTCATACCCCAGATGTTCAAAGGGCCAACTCAGACATCTCCTTCAAACCTTGGCTCAATACTTCCTTTTGATTGGGGCCAACCCTGACCATTCATTCTATTTAAGATTGCATCCTGCCCTCCAGCCCCACACTCTCCATCCTACTTGCCCTTCTTTCTCTTTTTCAGTAACATTTATGATCTTCTAATATACTATATAATTTACTTGTTTTCTATGTCTATTAGTTCTCTCCCCCCTCCTCACACTATGTATGGGGAGAATGTAAACTTCGTAAAGAGAGGAGTCTTTGTTTTGATCACTGACATATCCTAAATTTATAGATTAGTCCCTGGTATATTAGAGGTGTCCCATAAATATGTCATGAATGTATAAGTAAATGGCTCAAGGAAGAAGAAGACCATATAAAAAAAAATCATAGAGGCATCCAACAAGAAGTAGAGGCTCCTTCTTTGCTGGGGACATTTTGAGGGAAAGAAAGGGAATAACAGAAAGAGGTCAGACTATAGGGCCCCAGCTCTTTCTTGGGGCTGAAACCCTATGGGAGAGAAGAACTGTGTGGCTGTAGGAACTCCCCTGAGGCACTGGCAAATCGATTCCAGTATAGCTCTCCAGGTATAGGTCAGGAGAGTACCCTCCCTGCCCACATGCTTCTTAGGGTCCCTCTGTGCACAAGGAAGGAGAAAAAGAAGGTGTGAAAACCTTTGGGGAAAAAAAAATACAAGTACCCAAAAGTACTGGAGTCTGATCAGTCTTTGAAAAGATACTTCCTGTCTCCTCCCACCAATCTTTTTAAACATTGTACTGGAAATTCTAGCTATTGCAATAAGATCAGAAAAGGATATCAAAGAAATACTGATTGAGAAGAAATAAATAAAACTGCCTTTGTTCACAGATGATATGATCATCTATGTAGAAATTCCAAAAGAATCAACAAAAGACACTGAATTAGACCAAAATTGGCTATTTTGAACTTTTTTTTAAATGAATTACTTTTATGGATTGATAATTTTAAATGTTTTCCCCCACCAACAATGGGAATGAGGCCTATCATAAAAGAATAAAGAAAACTACTTTAATTTTTGGCACATCTGAGTTGTAAGGCATAAACCCAACCCTGCTGCATTTGCTTATGTCTCTCATGAAGCGTCATGAAGAAAGGTCCATATCTATTTTGTTCAAGGCTGTATTCTAGCATAGTGCCTTCAGTGTGGTAGATGGTAAGTACCATTGGTTGACTGGATCAGTGGTTTTCTTAAGAATGAAGCAATAAATTCATTCCGTATGTGTTCTGGGGTCAAACTGCCCGAGCTCAAAGCCCTTGCTTTGCTGTACTGTAGACAGTGAAATGATCATATCTTCATCCTGTTGTGGTGGAATCATTTACTGGGATTCTAATTTGTATTTTACTGTCATCATATTTCTCCTATCCCATTCGAAGCACATGGACAGGTCTTCATGACTCTGAGCCACAAGGGAAGTTTATGTTGAAAAAAAAGTTAAAAGGTAAGCCAGCCGGCCGGCCTAATGACAAGGATGATCTCCCACCTTGGTGATTTCAAGGAAATGGCAAGTTCTCAGAGAAAGAATGGACTATTGGCTGAGGAACCACCCGTTTTTCAAGGGACTATGAGGATCTGGATGGTGAAGGTTATCAGTAGCAGGGACAGGCTGAAGATTAGGAGCACATTTTCTATTTTCTAAGAACCACATGAGATTTTTTTACAACCCTGGGTAAGACACGTGGGCCCTCTTCACTGAGCATAAATTTCTTGCTGTCACAGCATGGGTGTGGGGATTACCTCTGAGTTAGATTTGATTTGACACAAAGAAAACACAGACAAGTGGGGCCTTCTGGATGGATCAGTCATTAGGCATCTGCCTTTGACTCAGGTCATGATCCCAGGATCCTGGGATAGAGCCCCATGTCAGGCTTTCTGCTTGGTGGGGAGCCTGCTTCTCCCTCTCCCACTCCCCCTGCTTGTGTTCCCTCCCTTGCTGTCTCTCTCTGTCAAATAAATAAATAAAATCTTAAAAAAAAAAAAAAAAGAAAAAGAAAACATAGACAAGTGACTTCTTTTCATATTCACATTTATGGAGAAGTATTCACATCATTACACTATTACTTTTAACACTTAAACAATTCTAGAAACACGATGACCCCAAAATTCCTCCAAGAAACTTTTCCATGAAAAACTCTAAATGTCTGTTGGAAGTTGGATAAAAGGGGCACTGAATCCAACTTAACCTCTTTCTAAAGTCATCACAACATACTCCTGGGAGAAATCTGACCAGAACTCAGTGTTGGGAGTGCTCCTCCAGGCCCCCTGGCCAGTGTCTAGGAGCTTGATGGGCTGTGGTTTGGGTTCCTGGGGTGGAGACTGTGGTTGGTAACATGAATGCTTCTCAAATAGTTCTGTTCTCCGAAAAGCTTGGGAAGACATTTTCCAGTCTTTACAGTTTCTTTCATATTTATTTGTTTTTCAGACTTTAAGCCTAAATCCTATAATGATACCCCCATAAAGCTAAGGTTTAGAGTTTAACTGAAAATTGCATTAAGTTTTTTAAAAAGTTATTCTCTACATAGAAATGAATTTTTCCTCTTCCCAGGGCTCAAATGGGCATGAAGAATTTCTTTAATTTAATAAGTGCTTTACACTTAGCTTAAGAGGAAACTTCAAAAATATGTTTCTTTTCCCTTCCATTAATAAACTAGAGTCTGATCGGTCTTTGAAAAGATACTTCCTGTCTCCTCCCACCAATCTTTTCAACATTGTACTGGGAGTTCTAGCTACTGCAATTAGATCAGAAACGGACATGAAAGAAATACTGATTGAGAAGGAAGAAATAAAGCTGCCTTTGTTCACAGATGATACGATCATCTATGTAGAACTTATAAAAGGATCAACAGAAAAACCTACTGGAACTAATAAGCATTATAGCAAGTTTTCAGGAAAAAGGTTAACATACAAAAGTCAATTGTTTTCCTATATACCAGCAATGAACAAGTGCAATTGAAATTTAAAACACAATGTCGTTTACATTAGCACACCCCCAAAATGAAATACTTCAGTATAAATCTAACAAAATATGTATGTATCTATATGAGGAAAACTACAAAACCCTGATGAACAAAGTCAGAGAACTAAATAAAGGAAGAGGTACTTCATGTTCATTGATAGAAAGACTCAATATTGTCAAATGTCAATTCTTCCTAACTTGAGCTATAGATTCAATGCAACTTTGGTAAAAATCACAGAAAGTGATTTTTATGGATATTGACAAACTGATTCTAAAGTTTATATGGAGAGACAAAAGATCCAGAATAGCCAACACATTATTGAAGGAGAACGAAGTTGAAGGACTGACACTACCTGACATCAAGACTGATTGTAAAGCTACAGTAATCAAGACAGTGTGGTACTGGTGGGAAAATAAACACATAGATCAATGGAACACAATAGAAAGCCTACAACTAGACGCATATAAATATGGACAAATGCTCTTGGACAAATGAGCAAAGGCGATACAATGGAGCAGTCTTCTTTTTTTTTTAAACAGTCTTTTCAACAATGTCATTGAAACAACTAGATATCAACATTCAAAAAAAAAAAAAAGAATCTAGACATGGATCCTATACCCTTCACAAAAAAATGATCTCAAAATGGATCCTAGACCTAAATGTAAGCCATAAAACTCCTAGAAGATAACATAGGAGAAAACCTAAATGATCTCGGGTATGTTGCTAACTTTTTAGATACAACACCCAAAGCATAATCCATGAAATAAATAATTGATAAGTTGAATAAAAATTAAAAACTTGTGTCCTGTGAAACATAACGTTAAGATGAGAAAATGAACCATAGAACAAGAGAAAATATTTGCAAAAGACACATCTGATAAAGGACTATTATCCAAAATACACAAAGAACTCTTAAAACTGAACAGCAACGGGGCACCTGGGTGGCTCAGTGGGTTAAAGCCTCTGCCTCCAGCTCAGGTCATGATCCCAGAGTCCTGGGATTGAGCCCCACATCGAGCTCTCTGCTCACTGGGGAGCCTGCTTCCTCCTCTCACTCTGCCTGCCTCTCTACCTACTTGTGATCTCTGTCTGTCAAATAAATAAATAAAATCTTAAAAAAAAAAACTGAACAGTAAGAAAACAAATAAACCAGTTTAAAAATGGGACAAAATAGATACTTCACTAAGGAAGAAAAACAGATAGCAAATAAGCATGTTCCACATCACATACCATTAAGGAAATGAAAATTAAAACCACAATGAGATACGTATTAGAGAGGACAAAATCGTACGCCTGGGTGGCTCAGTCGTTAAGTGTCTGCCTTCGGCTCAGATCATGATCCCAGGGTCCTGGGATCCAGGCCCACATTGGGCTCTCTGCTCTGTGGGAAGCCTGCTTCTCCCTCTCCCACTCCCCCCACTTGTGTTCCCTCTCTCTGTGTGTCTCTCTCTGTCAAATAAACAAATAAATAAAATCCTAAAAAAAAAAAAAAGATAAGAAAGGACAAAATCTGGAACACTGACAACACTAAATGCTGGCAAGGAAGTGGAGAAACAGAAAATTTCATTCATTGCTAGTAGGAATGCAAAGGGGTACAGCCACTTTGGAAGACAGTTTGTTGGTTTCTTACAAAACTGAACATACTCTTGTTACATAAGCCAGTAATCGCACTCTTTGGTATTTAACCAAAGGAGTCCAAAATTTATGCCCCATAAAACCTACACACAGATGTTTATAGTAGTTTTATTCATAACTGCCAAAATTTAAAAGCAATTAAGACGTCCTTCAGTAGATTGTCTGGTGTACAATGTAATTGTACAATGTAATTACAATTGTCCAATTGTACAATTACATTGTACACCAGACAATGTAATATTATTCAGCACTAAACAGAAATAAACTATCAAGCCATGAAAAGATATGGAAAAAAGGTAAAGTGTATATTACTAAGTGAAAGAAGCCAATCTAAAAGGGTTACATACTGTATGACTCCAACTATATGACATTCTGGAAAGGCAAAACTATAGAGACAGTAAAAAGATCAGTGGTTGCTAGGGATTGACAGGGCAAGATTAGAGGGTAGAGATGTATAGACAGAGCACAGAGGATTTCTAGGCAATGAAAATACTTTCTATGATACTAAAATCATGGATATATGTCATTATACATCTGGTCAAACCTATAGAATGTACAACACCAATAATGAACCTTCATGGAACCCTCTGGACTTTGGGGGGATTATGATGTGTTGAGGTAGGTTCACTGATTGTAACAGATGTACCATTCAAATGGGGGATGTTGTTAATGGGGAAGGCTCTGTATGTGTGCAGGCAGGCATATATAGAAAATTTCTGCCTTTTCCTCAATTTTGCTGTGAACCTAAAACTGCTCTAGAAAATAAGGTTTTGATTAAAAAATTGAATGTGGCCATCAAAAAATACTTCCTTTTCAAAAATCCCTCCTTACAGATATCTTTTCTTTACTTTTCCTCACTGCATGTGTGTTTGCATATGAAATGCCACCAAACATGAGAACAACTCCTTCACCTATTTAAGTGTCATGAAAGTAATGATTTCCTTTTCAATGCATGTGAACTTTTCTTTTGGAACTTGTCTGGGAACAGGGCTTGAGAGGATCATCAGAAGACCATCCAAAAGATTAGGGCTCTCAAAAGAAAAAGTGGGGAATGGAAAGGGTGACATGGCATCTACTTCCCGTCCAGCCTCTTGGATTGAGTTGAGGCCCAATGGTTAGGGAGAGAAAAGGGCCAGGAAGTAATGGGACAGTTCAAGAAAAATCTTGTGTGACTGTCCATAGCAGAGTTGTTTGAGGGTTCCTGGAACTGGAAGGTAGCTGAAACTGGGACCCCCTGAGGCCTGAGAGGATTGGAAGCATAGAGTATTGGAGTCAGCCCCTTGGCAAAAATATTGTCACCTCATGAAAGGGCAAGTGAGCCTAAGGCTTCTCCAGTGACCTTTTGAGCAGCAGATAATCATCCCTTTGGAAATCCCAAAAAGTAAATGGTTTGGGGGAGATGTGAGTGGGAACTATTGAGCCAGAAGTCATTTGTATTATACATATAATACTCATATGTGTATGTATAATACACAAGCAGCATTTCATCCAGTGAACTTTAAAGGATGTATTGTAGAAATAATGAGGAGTTATTTTAATGACAAGGAAAGCATTAATAATTCTATTTCAAGGAAGGGGATGAAATCATAGAGGTTTTCCCAACACACAACAAATCCAGAAGAAACTTGGAATCTACTTGAGATCTTGTACCCCTCTGTTCCCCATCTGGTGCACTATTCCCCAAATTTGGACACATTTTGTTGGACACATCTAAAATCTAAAATCTAAACCCCCAATATCTAAAAGGGGTTTTCTCATTACAAACCCCAGTGGGAATGCTTGGAAAATAAATAAACTCAAAACACGACAATACATCCAAGGACATTTACTGCAGCTTTTTTTCAAAGACAGAAAACTAGTAAACTTGAATATTCGTGGATAGGATGAACTTTCAAAACATTGGATTATATAATTCAATCTGTAGTCATTAATCCGGGGAAAATACGGAAGATATTATACAATCATGTATGCCAGTTTTCAGAGTAATGAATGTAGTTTCAATAAAAACATAAAACAACAACAAAAAGTACTCAGGTCATAGTCTCAGGGTCATGGGATCGAGTCCTGCATCGGGCTCCATGCTCAGTCTAGCCTGCTTGAGTTTTTTTCTCTCTCTCCCTCTGCCCTCACCCCTGCTCACTCTAAATAAATAAATAAATAAATAAATTCCTTTTAAAAATTGCAGCCATGTAGTTAACTCCTCCAGTGCTTAATTTCCACACAAGGCATCCCAAAAAATTCACATACCACTTTAGAATGTTAACTCTAATTCACACTGCAAATGCACTGCAATGCTACTTGCTTAGAATGAGAACTGAACATGATGAAAGCTTTCTGTTAAAAAATGTCCTTTGGAAAGTTGCCATTACTAATGAAAGAGCTTGAAATACAGCAGGAGAAATATGATTAATCAGAGTCTTGCTGTGTCTGTGCCTTTGCTTCCTGGGTGTAATTGAGATTTGGCATTTCAATTAAGAACAGGGTTTTGTTTTTATCTCCTCTAATAACTTTAATAGGGAACAAGTAAGGGTAGGTCTAGGGCAAGGTGGTATTTTAAGGGAAAAGGAAAAATCAACGCCAAAGCTATGGGTAAAATAAAAATGACTGGCAGCCATGTTTTTGGCAAAAATTCCTCGAGAACTCCCAGAATGTCAGGCACTGGGCTTGAACTGATAATATAGAGGAATAGTTACAGCCTTCATCTTCAAGAAGATCATAACTGAGTGGAAGAAATAGATAAGTCTTTTATTTGTACTTGCTCAGCTCCCTTTCTCTTCTTCTTGGCAACCATTCCAAATTCCCACCAACTCAACCCTCTCAATTCTTTTTCTCCAACCCTACCTTCCTCCCTCTCCACAAATAGCCTTACTTCATACTTAACCAAAGAAAAGGAGTGATCAGAGATATAATTCCCTCAACATCTCACTGCACAATCTATAAGCACCCCCTCCCTTACTCATCTTTATTTCTTTTCATCCACTCTCAGAGATGAAATCTCTCTCCTTGTGGTTAAGGCCAGCCAGCTTCTGGCTCTTGATCCTTCATTGACCTGCCACTCTCTCTCCTCTATATTCAATTGGCCCTTCTCCATTAGCTCCTTCTCTTTACCTTGTAAATAGCTTCAAGTTTCTTCCATCCTAAAATTATCCACCAAAATCAATTTTCTTCTAACTTTTGACTTATTTTTTTCTTCCCTCTATATTACTTAATATAGGATAGATTTTGTTGCAGTAACAAATAGCCTCCCACATTCAGTGACCTAATATAAAAATACAAAAAGCTAACTTCTTACTAATGCTACACAGGCTTCTTTTGCAGCTGTCCATCCTCACTGGGGATCACAGATGGATGGAGGCTCTTCCATCTGGAACATCAACAGTCTCTCTAGCAGGTGACTGGAGAATAATGCACCACCTCCTAACTGCTTTCCTTTTATTCATATTTCACTAAGCCAGGGGAAGTCACAGCCTGAACTTAAAGAACAGGAATCTAAATTTCAAAAGTTTAAATGACTTGCCCACAGTCACATGTCCAGTATAGGTCAGAACTATTTCTCAAACCAGATGGCTCAAATGCAATGTGCTTTCTACAATTCATGGTGAAAAAAATTCAATTAACTGTTTGTCCTATTATCTAAATCACAGATGTGAGCATTGAAAATGATTTAACGGGCATCTGGGTGGCTCAGTCAGTTAAGCGGCCACCTTCTGCTCAGATCATGATCCCAGAGTCCAGGGATCAAGCCCCACATGAGGCTCCCCGCTCAGTGGAGAGCCTGCTTCTCTGTCTCCCTCTGCCTGCTGCTCCCCTACTTGTGTTCTCTCTCTATCTCTCTGTCAAATAAATAAAAATAAAATCTTTTAAAAAATAAATTAATTAAATAAAATAATTTAACCGTTTTGGGTGCCTGGGTGGCTCAGTGGGTTAAGCCTCTGCCTTCAGCTCAGGTCATGGTCCCAGGGTCCTGGGATCGAGTCCCACATGGGGCTCTCTGCTCAGCAGGGAGCCTGCTTCCTCCTCTCTCTCTGCCTGCCTCTCTGCCTACTTATGATCTCTCTCGCTCTGTCAGATAAATAAATAAAATCTTTAAAAAAAATAATTTAGCAGTTTTGCTTTAGCCTGAGTGAACCAGGTATGAAAACAGGTGCCAATTGACAATAGTAGATTTAAAATGTTCTTTTTTATCATGGCGTCACACATTTGCTTCAGTCTTGATCTAAAGAGATAATATGAAATGAGGATGAAGTTGTTCTAATTTTAGGCTCTACTTTTGATCTAACCCACCTATTACTACATCTTAGCAGTGCTAAGGACAATAGGAATGATGGTGGAAGTCTACTTAACAAAGTGTTCTTTGCTATAAATGTTTGGAGAAGAAAAGAAGGAAGTGAAAAAATTGAGGGAGGGAAGAAGGAGGGAGGGGGTAGAGAGGGAAAGAAAGTTTTTATCTAAGTCCTTGAGACTAAGAAGACAATTGTCATCACTTATAAACAACCAAAACCACGTGAATTAAGAAATTCATAAGTCTAACAATTAACCTGTATTATCTTATCCTTTAAAGATTAATTTATTTTAGAGAGAGCAGGGGAAGGGGCAGAGGGAGAGAGAAACTCAAGGAGACTCCCCGCTGAGCAGGGACACAACCCTGAGATCAGGGGCCTGAGATCAGGGCCTGAGCCAAAACCAAGAGACAGCTGCTTAACAGACTATGCTGCCCAGGCACCCCATAACTTCCACTATTTTAAAAGAGTTGTAAGATGAAAGAAAAAGTAGCCCATTCATTTAACAGTAAGTAGAGACAGGGAGGCGCCTGGGTGGCTCAGTGGGTTAAAGCCTCTGCCTTCGGCTCAGGTCATGATCCCATGGTCCTGGGATCGAGTCTCACATTGGGATCTCTGCTCAGCGGGGAGCCTGCTTCCTCCTCTCTCTCTCTGCCTGCCTCTCTGCCTACTTGTGATCTCTGTCTGTCAAATAAATAAATAAAATCTTTAAAAAAAAAAAACAGTAAGTAGAGACAGGAATATGTATCTAGTGTTTGGCAACATAGAAATCAATGACGATCTTGATAAGCGTGTCTTTGGAAGAATGGTGGAAAAGGAAGCCAGACTGAAGTAATCTGAAAGAATGTTCAAAAGAAAAGTACAAAGTCTCAGCCAAGTCGTGTGTTCAGGAGCAAGAATAGTTTGATGATGTTGCCGATATTGCATTGCAGAGATTGTTATTTGCTTTGTGTTGTGTGTGAGTTGTTTGTAGATCTTTCTTTCTCTTTCTTTCTTTCTTTCTTTCTTTCTTTCTTTCTTTCTTCTTTTTTGTGTGCATGTGTGTGGATGCCTTAAAGCCACCATCTGGTCTAACAGTGACAGGAAGTTAAGTTCAAGTTTTGTCTACTGAACAACTCAGTATAGCCCCTTATGCAATCTGTTTCCTGTCCTATTGTACCTAGAAAATTTCCTAGAGAAAGCCAGCATGGTGGAAATCTGTTTTAGAGCTCAAAAATGGGAACCAATGTGGAATTTGCATAGCAACCATTCTCTGTATCTGTGAACCACTAAGAAAAGCCACCTTATCTCTGGGCATTCAATGTTCTCATCTGGACAAGGCCATCGATATTGGCCCTTTCAATTCTATCCCTTATTACATTTACTTGGCTAAAAGTTTCTGGTTGGTTAATGTCACAGAGGCTGCATCTTTCATTTCTACTTTTTCTGGGTTTTGTTTGACTTTTCCCCAAATGAAACTAAATATCTGGAAATGCAAGGAGGCTCTTTCTCCCCACTACGTTACTTTTTCCTTTTGCCTAACTAAGGTCAGTCAGAGCACAATCACTTTCATGTGAACTGGTACTTCTGGCGTGAATATACTAAGAAGAGAAGTCTAAAACATGCCCTTTCTAGAGAAATCCAAAAATAAACAATCAGCCATGATGAAATTCAACAAGATGGATATCACAGACCTTTTTTCTAAGCAATACTGGGTTTCTCTGAACTCTCAGTCAGAGTTCTTGATCTATATAGAACATAGCAGAATGAACCAAGACAATTCAGGATTTTATACGATGATAATTTGCTTAATCCTGTTGGGAAATGAGAGTAAAGAATTGCCAATTCCCATACATATTGTTGATACAGTGGGAACCCCTTACTAGACGGACTGAGACAAGGATGCTTGATTTTAAGAAAAAGTCTCAAACAATTATTCTTATATTCTGGCATTATAAATTGAAACAATCTTTCTGGTTAGCAATGCATATCAAAAGGCTTTAATATGTTTATATTTTAATCAAGTAATTCCATTCTGTAATTTTATCCCAAGGAAATAATCATGGCAGAAACCAAAATTTAGCTTCAAAGATGTTCACTGCAAGAACCATTAATAACTGCAAAAACCGGAAAGAGTTTTAATAGTAAGTCATGAATCTGCTGATTAAGTAAGTTTTGACGCTATGGAATGCTATTTTAAGCCTTTGGATTTCTCTTCTAAATACTGCCCCCCCCCCCATTACCTCATCTCTTTGTCTTTTTCTCTGCTTTTGGGAAGATTTCCTCAACTTCATCTTCTAACTCTCCTGTTAAATTTTTTATTTCTCCTATCAAACATTTTATTTCCATAAGTATATTCTTACTCTCTGCTTATTCTCCCTGAGATATTAATTTTGTTTTCGTTTTTAAGTTTCCTTCTGCTCCCTTCATTGTCTCTCTTTTTTCTGTGTTCTTTTTTTCCATTTATTTGCTTTGGTCTCTGGTTTCACACAAAAGACATCCTCACCGAACTGATGACCCTTGACTGAAAATTTGTATTTAAATGCTGATTAGAAGCCCTCTGTGTGGAGGCACCTGGGTGGCTCAGTCAGTTAAGCATCTGACATGTGCTTTTGGCTCAGGTCATGATCACACAGATCATGAGACCAAGCTTTGCATCCACTCCCTCTCAGCAGAGAGTCTGCTTGAGATTCTCTCCCTCTGCCCCTCCCCCTGACCCCTGTGTGCATGCACATGCACTCTCTCTCTCTCTCCCAAATAAATAAATCTTTAAGAAAAAAAGAAGAAGAAGAAGCCCTCTCTGTGTGCAGACAGAGGTTGTTGTATAAGTGGATAAATGAATAAAGAAATATTTGTATTTGTAGATTTTTTGAAGTGTCATTGGGTAGCACCTGGTCATATGTGTAAATTCTTTTCCATGGACAGGTCAGATCTCCCTCCAATATTCTGTTTAGAGTTTTAAGCCTTCTTGTTATCATCCTCAGAACCTAGCTGGGGGCTCAGAATTTTACCATTAACCTTGATGACTTTTCATTTTTCCCTACTTTTAGAATGATTCCTCACCACCCCAAAGACCACTCCAGAAAGTAAATTTCCCACCTCATGCCAAGGTGGGAGAGGAATAGTTATTTGGATGCATGGGGCAGAGAAGATCTAGGGTTCTAAATATTCTTCTTGAAGACTTTGAACCATGCACCTACCTTCAATAGAACATGACAGCTCTGATTCTACAGGGGAATTTGGCAGGAAGAAATCCCATTGCTTTTAACTGGCTTCCCATTGCAGGCTTAGTTTTCAGCTTTTTTCTGGTTTTCTAAGGGAGTTACTGTATTAGTTAGCTACTGTTATGTAACAAACTACCCCCCAAATTCAGTGGCTTAAAGCAATAATATTTACAGTTACTCGTGAGTCTTTAAACCAGCTGCATGATTCTTCTGCTTGCAGCTGGGCTTCTTCAGGCCTGTGCAGTCAAATGCAAGCCTGAAAAGGCAGTTTTGTCAATCTTGGCTGAGTTTACTCATAACACTTGCAGTCTTGACTAGGACAAGTGCACTGGCTCAGTTCTAGCCATGTTCTCTCAGCCTTCATCAGATCAGCCTGGAATTGTTCATGGCAGAGGCAATGGTTCCTAGATTTAGGACAGAAGCACATAGACCCTTTGATGGCTAGGCTGGGACTGGTAAAATTTTACTGTTTCTTTCTGTTGGTCAAAGCAAATGAAAAGGGGCACCTGGATGGCTCAGTGGGTTAAGCCTCTGCCTTGCGCTCAGGTCATGTTCTCAGGGTCCTGGGATGGAGCCCCGCATCTAGCTCTCTGCTCAGCGGGGAGCCTGCTTCCCCCCCTCTCTCTGCCTACCTCTCTGCCTACTTGTGATCCCTCTCTGTCAAATAAATAAAATCTTTAAAAAAAAAAAAAAAGCAAATGAAAAGACCATTTCCCATTCAAGAAACAGGGAATAGACTCTACCTCTTGATGGAATAGGCTATAAAGTCACATTGCAATGGGCATATATAAAGGGAACTAAGAAGGAATGTGGTTATTTTTGCAAATAATCTATCACAGTTACCTCTGATGGGTCAGTTTTTCTGAACCAAAGATGTTGACCTCTCTTGCCTGTATTTGTTTTTGATCTCATCTCATCTTCATTGTTGTGCCTTGTGCCTCTTTATTTCTTTATTCATTTATCCACTTATACAACTAATATTTAAGGACTCACTAGGATGTCAGGCACTATCCTACATGCTGAGAACATAAACATGAATAAAATAGTCAAAATCCCTGCCCTCCCCTTGTGGGGTTTATATTCTAGCAAAAGGAGACAGACAGTAAACAAAATACATAAGTAAATTTTATGGTTTGCCTAAGGGTTATAAATCCTATGGAGAAAAACAGAGCAGAGAAGTGGAATAGGGAGTGTTGGGCATGTGCATTCTTAAATTGGATCATAACAGTCATTTTGTGAGACTTGAGGAGGAAATAGAAGGAAATGTATGTGTTCAGTCTGCTAAGTTTAATCTGCAACTGCCCCCAATGAAATATCATGGATCCATTAAAAATTATGTTACAGGAGACCACTTGACTTCCAGTCGAGATATATTAGAAATCTATGCTTTGGGGCACCTTCTCTACTGTAATAACATAGCAATAATAGATGAAACATAAAAAGAAAAAAACAGGTTGCCTAGTCACATTCAAATAGAAGATTAGCAGATCTTTGTAAACCACAGACAGAACAGAAACACAAACCAGAAAGTAGGGTGAAGTTGTAGATAGCCTGGGACCTAAGCCAGGTTCAACTGCTCAAATCCAGAGACTGGAATATGTTTTCCTGCCCTTAAAAAGGACTGAAAATGCTTCAGTTAACTACTTCCTGAGGCTGTGCCTTACTTACGCCCTCTTATGATAGTAGGAGAATGCAGATACAGCCCCGAATCCAGAACCAAGTTACCCACATGCTTGGTGATAGGATTCTCTTTTTAGTATCACCACAGGGCCGGAGCCCAAACCCCAACATAAGGCTTGCTTCTTTCTGCACTAAGGATCCCTGAAGTACTGGATGGAGGCAACCACAGACTGACTACTGAGGGTGGGGTGAACCCAGAGAGAGTGAGAGCAAAACCAAGGAATAAAAAGAAAAAGGACACTCCAATTCAACATAAGCCTATATACCAAAATTCCAAAACATGTGCAGAAACTAGGAGGAACAGTCAATAAAATCTACAGTTAAGAGATGATTAAAATCAATGCAAGCAACATAAAAACGAACTATATAAAATAACTTTAATATAGGTACAGTCTAGTCTCCCTGGACAATGGTTCAACTTACATGATTTTTCAACTTTAAGATGGTGCAAAACAGATACATATTCAATAGAAATCATACTTCAGACTTTGAAGTGATATGTCATATGATACTCTTCTAATGCTGGGTGGCAGCCATGAGCCACAGCTCCCCAGCAGACATGTGATCACAAGGGTAAATAACTGATATACTCACAACCATTCTGTATCCATACAACCATTTTGCTTTTCACATTCAATACAGTATTCAATAAAGTACATGAGATATTCAACACTTTATTACAAAATAGGCTTTGTGTTTGATGACCTTGCCTAATGGTAGGCTAATGTAAGTGTTCTGAGCACATTTAAGGTGGGCTAGGCTAAGTTATGATGTTCAATGAGTTAGGTGCATTAAATGCATTTTTTACTTTTGATATTTTCAATTTGCCATGCATTTATCTAGGCATAACCCCATCATAGGTCAAGGAAAATTTCTATGTTTATGGCCCTCAAAAAGATAAAAGAAGTAATAATAACTATAAAAAGAACAAAAGCACTTGGTTACATCAGTGAACAAAACAGGGGCAGGGGGAACCCCTTCCCTCACGGAGCTTCATTCTAGGAGGGGGAACACACATGGCATATCAGGATCCCTCCATGAAATCAATCACACACTCAAAGAGGTGAATGCACATAGTTCAATAACTCCTTATAGTGTATGATAAAGCACCCAAGGATAGCAACAGGAGGAAGTCATTACCAGAGGCTTGCAAAGAACAAAGCACAAAATTGGAGAAAGGTGAGAATCCAGAAGTCCCCATAAACTTAGAAAAGGACTGATTGTTAGAGCCATGGCAATAAGTATCCATAAAAACCATTTTAAACCAGTTCAAATGATTATCAGAAACTCAATTCAGGGTCACCTGGATGGCCCAGTCAGTTAAGTGTCTGTCTCCGGCTCAGGTCATGATCCCTGAGTCCCACGTCGGGCTCCCTGCTCAGCGGAAAGTCTGCTTCCCCCTCTCCCTCCACCCCTCCCCATGCTTATGCGTTCTCTTTCTCTCTCTCTCTCTCAAATAAACAAAATCTTTAAAAACAAACAAACAAAAACTCAGTTCCATGAACATGCTTTTGCAAGGCAATGACTCTCAGACACCTAGTATGAAAGCCAGCCAAACAGCAACAGATACTGGAGTGAACACACCTCTGAGAATGAGCCAATCAACAACAGTCTTGCTGATTAACAATACAGTTGAAGACAACCCACTAGGGCCTCTGAAAGTCCACAGTCCCTCAACTCCTTGCTTCTCCAAAACCCTACGTAAGATCAGTAGTTTGCTTGGCTTGAGGACATTGTGCTGACCAGTCTAGTCTTCTTTGACAGAGGAATTGGGAAATATGCACCCTGAACTCTCTCTTCCCTATACCCAATCTTTTGATAGTGCCTTGTTGGCTAAACTCAGCTAAAAGCCAGAGAGCAAGAAAGATGTGTTGAAACTGCCCATAGATTGCAGCTTCTCGGGGCACAGAGCAAGGTGGTAAGGGTGAAGAATGGACCTCAAGGAGAAAAGGAAATCACCAACATAATAACAAATATAACAGATAAGTAAATTATATAATCAGAAGGAAACAGAACAAGAAAGTGAGGCTGTAAATATTGGGCAAAGGAGGGAGAAAAGACTGAACTTTCAAAAAGGGTCTTCAGAGTAGACATCACCAAGAGTCCCATCTGAACAAAGACTTGAGAGGGGTGAGGGAATTAGCCATTCATATTTGGGGGAAGGATAGTCCAGGCAGCAGGAACAGCTTGGGAAAAGGCCCTATAGCAAGAATATGCCTGACAAGCTCAAAAACAGTGTGGCTGGAGTAGCACTAGAGAGAAGGAAAAGAGTAAGAAATAACCTAAGAGATGGAATTGGGAACAAAATCATGCAGGTCATCAGAGGCCACTGAAAAGATTTGGGCTTTGTATTAGTTGGGTAGGGCTGCCATAACAAAGTACCACACACTGGCTGGTACCAGCAATGGAAGTGTATGTTCTCACAGTTCCGGAGGCTAGAAGTCCAAGACCACCGTGTCAGCAGAGTTGGTTTCTTCTAAAACCCTCTCCTTGGCCTGCAGAGGGCTGCCTTCTCTGTGTGTTTACACAGTCATTGTTCGGCTTTGGCTCGTGTGTTATCCGTGTCCTAATCTCCTCTTCTTATAAGAAACCAATCAAATTAGATTAGGACCCAGCCATATCACCTGATTTTACTTTACCACTTTAAAAGCCCTAACTTCGAAGAGAGAAACACTCTGGGATACTTCAAGGATACTTCTGGGATACTTGAAGATCTGACTTCGATCTAGTCAGATAATTCAAATATGAATTTGGAGGGACATAGTTGAACCTGTAACAGGTTTTACTCTGAATATGGGGAGCTGCTGGGTAGTTTTGAACAGATGAGTGGCATAATTTGATTTATATTATAAGTGTCCCCTCTGATTGCTGTTTGGAGCTTAGGCTAAAGTGGAATGAAGATAAGACTGAGAGCACAGAGGCTGATTAAAAGGATAGTTCAATAATTCAAGTAGAATGTAATGGTGACTTGGTCCAGAGTAATAACAGTAGAGGTGATAAGAAGAGTCAGATTCAGGATACATTTCTAAGGTAGTAAATGGGATTTCCTGGTGATTGGGATATGGAATTTGAGAGAAAGGATGACATCAAGCATGATGCCAAGACTTTTGGCCCAAGAAGCTGGAAGAACGGAACTGCTACCATTGGGAAGATACAAAAAGAATGGCCTTGTGAAGGAAGACATAAGAGTTTAAGAGACATATAAAGTCTGAGATGACTGTTAGACATTCAAGAGGAGATGGCAATATGCTGTTGAATATATAGGTCTGGCTGGAGTCTGGGAAGGAGGTCTGCATTGGAGAAATAAACGTTAAGTCATCAGAACATATGTGATATTTAAAGCCGTGAGACTAGATGAGATCAACAATGGAGGGACTGCAGAAGAGAGGAGACCAACAGTTTGGCCCTAGATCACACCAACATTGAGGGTTAAAAGGAAAGGAGGAACATGCAAAGGAAACTGAGAAGCAGCAGCCAATGAAGTACACAGAAGATGAAGAGAGTACCAGGTCCTTGAAAACCAATGAAGAAACTTTGTCAAGGGGAAGAAGAAGCTACTGTGTGAAATGCTACTGAAAGTCAATGTTCAAATCATTATTAATATAAGCAAGACTCTTTGATATAGTCCTGTAGCTCTTACATGTCCTGTTCTATTTATTCACATTTTTCTCTTTCTGTTCCAGTTTGAGTAATTTCTATCAGCCTATCTTAAAGTTCACTAATTTTTTCCTTAACTGTTTTGAGTTTATGGACAAGCCCATCAAAGGAGTTCTTCATCTCTGTTACTATTTTCCATGTATGTATTTCCACCAATTCTTTTCCTATTGTTTCCATCTCTAACCTGGATTTAGCCATCTTTTAATGCATGCTGTCCACCTTTTTCATTATAGCCCTTAACATATACTCACAGCTATTTCAAATTTCCTGTCTCATAGTCCCAACCTCTGTGCTCTGTGTCATATGTGAATCTGGTTCTGTTAAACACTTTGACTCCTGACTCCGGTATGTGTGTGTGTGTGTGTGTGTGTGTGTGTGTGTGTGTTCTTGTTTCTTTGCCTTGTTATTTTTTGTTGAAAGCCAGACATCTTCTGTAGGTCAGTAGACTCTAAGGCTACTAGTTGTATTGCCCACATAGAGGTGCACGTTTCCTTCTCCAAAGTGTTTAATGTGAGGGAGTTGATCAATCTAGTCAGGGCTTGAGCTGAATTTGTGATTCCTTGTTGTTACAGTTACCTTCAGTGCACCAGGAGCTTTAAATTCCTCTAATATTACCTGGTGTTTCAGTGGTTGCTGAATTGTAAAAGGTTTGTTCCTGAAGGTGTCTGTTCCACACAGCTTAACATCTTCCCTTTTCACTGCACCTCGGTACTTTACTTGTTAACTGCACAAGCACGGTCTTATTTAATAGTACAGTTGGTTTTTCTCAGCCCGGTTTGGGAGCCAGAGGAAGAATATCGCGGTTGTGCTGCTCAGTCTTCAGTCATATGCAGGTACCATGTCCCCTGGATTTCTGGGACAGAGCCATTTCAGTGATCCCATCCCACCCTCAGTTGTGGAGTTGGGACGAGCTCACATTCCTGCTCCTCCCACAGGAACAGACATTCTTTGCAGCCCCCTTCCAAAGTTACACTGGGTTTCTCCAATGTCCTAAGAGGACAGTGTAGTGACTTAAGGCTTTGTCCCACGTGAGATACAGGGGAGAAGGACGTTGTGCCTTTCTTTTTTTTTTTTTTTTTTTTCAAAGAGGCAGGCAGAGAGAAGAAGGTAAGCAGGCTCCCCGCCAAGCAGAGAGCCTGATGTGGGGCTTGATCCCAGGACTCTGGGGTCATGACCTGAGCTGAAGGTAGAGGCTCTAACCCACTGAGCCACCCAGGTGCCCCCCCCTTTTTTTTTTTTACACGTTGTGCCTTTCTTACAGGGGACCTGTTTCCCTCCGCAGTTCTGCACCATACTGGAGGTTTTCTTGGGATTCTCATCCTACCCTCAATCCTTTTTATGAGCACCAAGAGGTCCATGAAGAAGAGCCCTGAAGTTAACTCCTCTTGTGCCTGTGGCCCCTGAGGCTATATATTCTATAAACAGCCCACAATTCAGCCTTTAGCAATTTGTTAAAAATCTTAACCAAATTTTACATACCAGTGGATCTGCACCTATAAACAAGTGTTTGACTTTCACTGCCTTTGGGAAGCACTGTCTTTCTTTAGATTTATGGTTGGTTGATTGCTCTGTGACTTTATTGCTCTGATGGGTTCAAGAAAAGCTGTGAATTTTTATATTGGTATTTTTGTGGTTGTTAGAATGAGAATGATATTTTTTCCAGCTTCCTACATCCTACACAGAATCCAGAAGTCCTGTGTCACTAAGTCTTTAACTGTGTGACTTCAGGTAAGTCTTTTATTCTCTCTGGACCTCAGTCATAGAAACAGTGTGCTAGAAAATCTCTAACGTCCCTTCCAACACACATATCCATGGCTTTTTTTAAAAAAGATTTTATTTATGGGGGTGCCTGGGTGGCTCAGTGGGTTGAGCCTCTGCCTTCGGCTCAGGTCATGATCCCAGGGTCCTGGGATGGAGCCCTGCATCGAGCTCTCTGCTCAGCGGGGAGCCTGCTTCCTCCTCTCTCTCTGCCAGCCTCTCTGACTACTTGTGATCTCTGTCTGTCAAATACATAAATAAAATCTCTTAAGATTTTATATAATATAAATATTATATATTTTTATATTATATATTTATTATTATTTATATATAATATATTTATATATAATTTATATATAATATATATAATTTATATATAATATATAATTTATATAATATATATAATTTATATATAATATATTTATATATAATATAATTTATATATAATATATAATATAATACATTATATTATATATATTATAAATTTATATAATATAAATATAAATATACATAAATAAAATCTCTTAAGATTTTATTTATGTATTTGACAGACAGAGATCACAAGTAGGCAGAGAAGCAGGCGGGGGGGGTGGGGAGAAGCAAACTCCCTTCTGAGCAGAGAGCAGAGAGCCCGATGTGGAGCTCAATCCCAGGACCCTGAGATCATGACCTGAGCTGAAGGCAGAGGCTTAACCCACTGAGCCACCCCAGCACCCCAATTCATGGCTTTAATAAACAAGACAGCTTCTAGAGAAACGACAGTTAAATACTTACCTCACTGTTCCCTATCAGAACTGCATCAGCTAACTGTATAGAAAGTAATAAAATATAAGAGAATTCAAACTCAGATTCTACATAATAATTTCTATCAGCAGTAGACCTAAAATTATAATATGGCTTGACCCCCTAGATCACCCTCTATTCATTAGCTCCAAGACAGCAAACCAGTTTCAATTCAATGAGTAGCACAGAGATTCTGGAACTCATTTTCCCCTTAGTTAATTGTCATCTCTAATAATTATTTTCTTTCATGCTGAACTCTGTGGTTCCTTTAACACATTCTTGGATGGTTCCACTAATCTCTCCTGTTCCTTTCTTCCCATGATCTTTGGCAACTCCGAAAAAGCCTAGAAGTTATTCCTTCCAGAAAGTGTTTGTGTCTCCCTGATTTTACTGCTTAGATTGTGGAGTACTTTATTTTGAGGGTAACTGTTGGAAAGGCATGAAGGGTAAAAGTCCCATGTACCAAATCCACTAATTTCACAGCCTAAGTCCAACATCACCAGGGGAAGTCTAAAAGGTGGTCTTTTTCTCCTCAGATATTCCAGCTTGAACAAAAAAGAGTTTTTAAATCCACAAACTGGTCCAGCCAGAAAACAGCTTCACAGAGTTCCCAAACCGTTGACTATTGCGTGGCAATATACACATGGCATTGATGAATCCTTGGCCTGGCCTTGCCTCCAAGTCTCATACAATTGATTACTGGATTTTACAGACCAGAGTTGGCTACTACATAGAAGCCATCATCTTGGGCTCTGGAGAGCTTTGGCTCATGCCTGTCCAGCTGCTCCTTTTCTATTTATTTTTGTGTCTTACTCAAGCCCCTTCTCTTTTGTAATTGATGACTTTCCAGCCTTAATGTTTAGCCAGGGGAATTAACAGATAACCCAAGGCAATGATTTCACTGCTAAGGACTCAAAACACTACCATTACAGAATTTTATGGTTTCTCCTTTCTAGATTCCATTCCAATGGAGTGTGAAATCCAATGGTTGTTAGATGGCAGGAAACTGAACTGGGCTCAGGACTCTGGACAGAGTGACAGCTTGTTGGCACCGCTTTGCTACCTAGAGAATAAGGGAGCCACACACTTTCCCTTTAGAGAGGCCTCAGTGAAGACAAGTTTTATAAAATGCCTTGACATTCAATTGGTTTGGCTTTTTCTCTCAAACAGTCCATTATGTGCTGAAACAATGTTTCCTTTCTTTTGATTTATAGAACTTGTTTAAGATTTATAAATTTCCTGGACCAAAATTCTGTGACCTATTTAAGCTTTTTATATCTTTTCTATACTGTCTCCAGCCCTTGACTTTCAGTCTTCTCTTCTTCCAAATTTACATCTGACAAGCTAAAGTTGGTGGCTTTCCCATGGTAGAAGTCTCTCTACCATAGAAAGTAGACCAGTGAATCACTGAGATACCAATGAACTTTATTTCAACTTAGGATAGACATAGTAAACATTTAGTTCAGTCTGATCTGTAATGTAGACTCCAGAATACACTCTTTCATGTGACACCCCCCCCCCTTAACCCCTAGAACATTCTTTCATGATACAGCCAGAGTGAATGGGAGGAAGAGGATCAGATCTCACACACATTTCCCAACAGAGGTATAGGAAGGGGTGTTTCCTGAACACTTAATCCTGAAAGATGCAGAGCAGAGCCTTTGCTAGGGTGAGACTAGAGATACAAAGAAGAGAGAAAAGGAGCAGGAAGAAGCAAAAGAAAAAGAAAAAAAAAAGAAAGTATTTTTTAATAGTTCCTATGTGCCTGCTAGTGCAATGCACTGACCTTCATCATCAAGAGACAGAGCAAAACTTAGAAGTCAGGCATATTGCTTCAAACCTTGGCTTTGCCTTCCATCAGCTGTGACAACTTAGGCAAGCTACTAATGAGTTTGTGTCTCAGTTTCCTCACCTTAGAGAGTTGATGTAAGGATTCAATGAAGTAATATCAGTTAAGAGCATAGAATGGTGTTTGGTAGAGTAAACAACCAACATATGCTGGCTATTATTGCCAATTATCACATTTAGCCAAATAATTTATCACAGAATCAAGAGAGAAAGTGTTTCCATCCAGGACATGGGCTGCTCATTCACACACTTATTCAATAAATATTTATTGGACACACTTTTTATTACACAGTCTCTCTTCTAAGTGTTGGGTTTACAGCGGTGATCAAAACAGACGAAGCCCCTGGTTATAAGCAGCTTTTGATCTCGCGCCCTTGGAAGCTGACTCCTTGGAAGAGAAATGCTTATATATTCCTTTGAAACGAGAGAGTTTTGTGTGAAAGAGAGGGGAAACTGAAGATAGTTTTGAGAATCAACATAAGATTAAAGCATTCAGGCATTTATGAAACACAGTAGTTAACACACAGCTAGTAGGTTACTTTTTCAATTACAGCCCCTGGTTTACAAACTCTTGGTTTGCTGAGATATCTGAAAGCCCAACTTACCTTGTCAAGACTACAAAGTGATTTCTGTCCTGTTGCTCTCTCTGATTCTGCCTTCATTTTTGTCCTTTGAGACCTGATTCTTTTCCTTTCTTATTGATGGTCTGAGTCACCCCATATCCTTTCAGTCTTCCCCCTACCCTTCTAGGTTAACAAGAATTAGTTCTATTACTTATGAACAAAAATCTCAGCTGATAAATCTTCAACAACTGAAAAAGTGTTGAGGTCTCCCCATGCCTTACAGGAGTGAGGGGGAGACCAGAGATGAAACTAGAGGCAGAAATATGAAATCTTTATAGGTATTAAAAAAGAATGCTAAGATTTATCTGAAGAAAAACAGAAAACCACTAAATAGTTTTAAACATGAGTGAATTAGGATTCTCCAGAAAAACAGAACCAATAGGAGGTAGATAAATGATAGATAGATGATAGGTGGATAGGTAGATAGATAGATAGATAGATAGGAACTTATTATGAGGAATTGGCTCATGAAATGAAGGAGGCTGAAAAATCCCCAAATCTGGCAATCTGTCCTCCGCAAGCCAGAGACCCAAGAAGTTTGTGTATAACTCCAATCTGAGTCTGAAGGCCTCAGAACCAGGAGCACCAACGGTCTGAGTCCTAGTCCAGGGGCAGGAAAAGACTGATATCCCAGCTCAACACTCAAGCAAAGACAGCAAATTATTTCTTATTCAGACTTCTTTTTATTCAGACTCTTATTGGATTGGATGAGGTCCACCCACATTGGGGAGAGCACTCCCCTTTACTCAGTCTACCAACTCAAATGTTAACCTCATCCAAAATATCCACACAGATACACTCAGAATATAATATTTAACCAAATATCTGGGCATCCTGTGGCCCTGTCAAGTTGATATGTTAAATGAATCATCACAATAAGGGAGATATCAAAGATGGACTCAGAATTTCTCTTTGGAAGTACTTAGTGATGACAACCTGATTCAAAGAGCTCAATCAGAGAGCAAAGCACTCTGCTTATTAAGATGTGTGTGTGTGTGTGTGTGTGTATGTGTGTGTGTGTTATAGTTCTGGGAGTGATATTCAGAAAAAGCTAGAGGTTTCTAGAATAGACCCATGGAGGCTGTTGTGAACATGCGACTCTTGACTGCCTGCTGTGGGAGGGTAATTGACACCTAGCCCCAAGTGTTGTGTTCTGAATCTATCAATCTATTACCATGTTCAAACTAAGGCCGTGCTTCCCGTGATCACTCTCCATCAGTAACAGAGTATAACAAGGACACCAATGCAGACCCATCCCTGCAAGACATGGGACATGGTAGCAGCTTTGACTCACAGACCCTCGTCACCCCAGAAACTTTCTTAGAACTGCAGACTGAGACTCTTTCTAGACAACCTTCCTTCCTTCCCTTTCCTTTAGAGGGATCAGGCCAGTATGTCTGCCTGAAGGTTCTCCTCATCTCCTTCAGCTCCTTCCCCTTTCCCAGTAAATTCCTTTCATGTCTCAACTATGTCTTGGCATATGCCTCTCAGAGGATGCAAACTAATACAACTCAGAGATATATCAGATTACCATTTTGGAAAGATCACTGTGGAGGCTTGAGAGAATGGATTGGAGGAGTGTTGGAGGATCTGGGAAGACCAGAGAAGAGGTAATATCAAAAATCCAGGCAAAAGTTAGTGCTGCCTGTACCAAGGTGATAATAGCCCAGGTTCACATTAAGCAAACAGATACCAGATTTTATGAGGGGTTTTAAGTTTCAGTTCATAACTGCCTATTTCTGGAGATAGGATTCCTTACATCCTACCAGAGTATCTCAAGATCTATATAAAAGAAGAAGAAAGTGTATTTGGAGGGCTTCTGTACCTACAGCTAAACCAGATTAGTGAAAACAATCACTGGTCCATGGAATCTAGGATGGTTTCCCTCCACTAGTTTTAGAATATTCTACAATTCAGGTCATGTTCAAGTTTCCAGCATTATGAGATTTTTCAATGATAGGGATAATAGCACTGATATTTGGGCCACTATAACCAGAAAGGGGTCAGCATTTCTACTGCTAACACTGTTTTCCAGAATCATAAAATTTACAACTTGCTGAAACATGGCATGCAAGTTAGCCACAAAAATTTTCTAAATTTCCTGCAAAGACTCCATCACTCCATTGTTTAAAAGCAAGAATCAAACATGTAAGTAAAAGTTAGTTTAGAATTCACTTAATTTAAAATGGTGACTTTTATTATACAATCAGACTTGGTGGATGAAAATCTTCATGTGAAGAAGCAAGGGTTTTCTAGAGGTATTCAACCAGAGAGTCACTTAAAAATGTGCATTTGGGGCACCTGGGTGGCTCAGTCGGTTAAGGCATCCGCCTTGGGCTCAGGTCACAATCCCAGAGTCCTGGGATCAAGTCCCACATCAGGCTCCTTGTTCAGCAGGGAGTCTGCTTCTGCCTCTGCCTGCTGTTTGCTCTCCTTGCTTGTGCTCACTCTCTTGTGCTCTCTCTCTGACAAATAAATAAAATCTTAAAAAAAAGAAAGAAAAGATTCTCTCTCTCTTCCTCCCTCCACCCCTCTCCTTGTGTTCTCTCTCTCTCTCTCTGAGAAAGAAAGAAAAAAAAATTTCACTTTCCTGATGAATGGGAAGCCATCTGACTAAAGGTTTCAGTAGCACCTTGATGACACAACAAGGGAAACCTCTCACACTGAGCATTGGAGCAAGGGCTCTGGAGGAAGCTGGAGGGCTGGGCAGGGGCGGTGGGGGGGACTTCCACGGGGAGGTAGAATAGGTGTTACCATTTCTTCAAGTTCCTTGAGACCACCCACAGGCATAAAGTATGGTGAACAAAGCCTGAGGAATGGAGACTACCTTCAAAAGTGCTTCCTGGGAGATTTAAAAGACAATAAGAAAATAATTTGCTGGTTTCTAAATCAGCTGACACAGCTTTTGATCATTCAAATGGGACAGTCCTGTCTGGAAGGGATCAATCTTTTTTTTTTGTTGTTCTAAAGACTAACACAGATACCAATCAAAGGAGGTGTTCTTTCAATAAAGGAAATTCCAGAGAGGATGCCTAGGCTTAATTAAAATATAACCCGTTGTTTCGAGGGCTCATCTTTCCCTTGCAAAAGGAAACGCACTCTCTGAAGAGGCATGTGCCGGGACTGGTGAGATAGGATTCTTCAACAAGTAAGGATCTGTCTACATTCGGGACAGCGTCTTAGGGAAGCCTTCAAGGGAATTGTGCCTGGAGTCCCGTCTGACTTAACTCATCATCACAGTCCTTCATCACAACATAATGAGTGTTATTACTTCCTCATGTGGCCTGTGGGCTTCGTTAATTAAAGAATGGAAAGGTAAGTCATTCCAACCATTTGCTTTTAATTAATCAAAAGATGTGTTTTCCATCTTCAAGTTGCTGGGCAGCAAGTAAAGTATTTAGTCTGCCTTCCAATACCCAAAAGAGTTCAGTGAAAAAACTCAGCTGCTGGTTTGAGATTATGTAGACAACATAGTAGGTGACTGGCTGTCCTTTTCTTTGTGAAATTTTAATCAACTCTACTGGCCAGACAACTGCCTATAATATGGTAGTATCTGAAGAAAAATTAAAGGTTGTCCCATATCATCTTATCAGTATAAATAAAATCTCCCTAAAGGAAAGATCCATATCTTAAACGTTGTGGGTATTTGTCACAGTACTAGGTAATCAGGAGTCATTTAACACAAGAAAATAACTGGAACATTCATTGGGTGCCTGTTATGCCAAAAACTCGGGCTCTTTTTGTTAAACTATGCTGCCTTCCTGTTCACTTGATTTACTGAAACTTCTAGCAGTAGGGTCCTTCTTCCACATTAAAACATCCTCTACGCTTTCAATGGAAATATGTTACCTGGAAGGAAAGCACATCGACATTAACGAGCGCCGCACGTTAGCAAAGGCAGCACTTCAGGCGATGAGCAGAGCACTAGTGTATTTCCTTTTGGAAAAAACTTAGGAAAAGCCTGGAACGTGGTAGCAAGTAGGTTTTAGCTAGTGTGCCAGCCCTCCACAATTAATGCTGGCTGCTGCCCAGAACTCTGTTTTGAGAAGGAGTCTGGAGGCAAAGAGTCTAAGCTTTGTAGGAAAAAGAACTTCAATTGCTCAGTGAGATCTCTTTTGCTAGAGGCATGATAGTGAAGAGTGAGGAGCTGCAGAGTTCTGCTAAGAAAGCCTCAAAACAAGTAGAGGTATCAAGTGAAAATTGTCCTACCCCTTATTCAAAACCCAAATCTTTTTTTTTCTTTTTTTAAGATTTTGTTTATTTATTTGACAGACAGAGATCACAAGCAGGCAGAGAGAGAGAGAGAGAGAGAGAGGAGGAAGCAGGCTCCCCACTGAGCAGAGAGCCCAATGCGGGGCTCAATCCCCCTGGGATCATGACCTGGGCTGAAGGCAGAGGCTTTAACCCACTGAGCCACCCAGGCGCCCCCCAAATCTTTTTTTTTTTTTAAGATTTTATTTATTGATTTGACAGAGAGACAGCACAAGCCAGGGGAGAGGAAGGCAGAGGGAGAGGGAGAAGCAGGATCCCCACTGAGCAGAGAGCCCAATATGGGGCTCAATCCCAGAACTCTGGGATCATGACCTGAGCCAAAGGCAGATGCTTATGAGCCACCCAGGTGCCCCCCAAACCCAAATCTTATAAGTTTACCTCTGTAAGAGAATGTCTCAGTAGGGAGGATGGGAACAGGAGACCAGAAAACCTCTACCATTCATTCTTTCCAGATTCACTTCACCATTAGAGATATCCTCATACTACGGTGGCCAATGAGAAGTCAGGTCATGCTCCTGTCCACTTAATACTTTGGCTCCTGTCTAGACATGTGGCCCTTCCCTCAATAGCCCATAACATGGCTGAAATAGTTGGTTTATTCAAAGAAGTCATCCCTGAGAGTTCCTGGATGCTAAAAAGTATATAGAACAGAGACTTCTTAAATCTTCTGATGTCCTGGCAGCTCTTTCTGCCCATGGGTCTTGTCCCGTGCTTTAACTAAACCACCATCTTGCACCAAAGACATCTCGAGAATCCTTTCTCGGCCATCAGCTTCAAACTCTCACATCATCTCATTTGACACCCAAATGTGAGTCTTTACATCTGGACTCTGAGCTTTGGTGCACACTTGGACAATATTGGAAACACTGATCATTTTACCAAGGTTTTGACTGGAATGTCATATTTGAGAGACATGCATAGACTCAGATATGACCAAACAGCTTTAAGGAACTAGGTTAAATTTATGAAACCTGGAGTCATAAACCCCTTGGCAATGTTGGCCTGATACCTTGCTTACAGAGTTCCCAGCAGCCTCACCAGCGCCAAGACTCCTTCACTGCCATAACTTCCAGCTAACGGATGATCCTTTCTAATCAAGGAGGTTCATAGGTTGACAGCGTTGGATTTAGCTGCCTTCCCCTTTTGTAACTCCCCTATACATTCCCCAACTGACCAGTATTGACCCATAGGTAGGGACGTCTCTACGCCCTTGTTCAGCAGGAAGACGTTACTGAAGATGAGACCTTTCACCTTCAAGATCTAAGGGTCAAAATTGTTCAGTGGGGAAACAAGTGAACAGAAGGCTGGCTGAAGACAAAGCAGAAGCTGACACTCTGCAAACTCCCCCTCCCCCCCCACACACACACCCCACTCCTGGGTGGGACATGCTTCCAGGAATCTCCCAGCTATCTTAATGTTAATGCCTTGCTGGAAGGGAAAAACCACCTTGACCATGGCAAAGCCTCAGGTATCTTGTAGGTGCTCTTTAGCATATGAAAGTTTTTTTAAAACCTCTCTTTTTCCTTGCCTCCCCCAACCCCATAGAATATAATCAGCTACCCTTCCCCACCCTGGTGCAGCTGTTTCTGCACACAGGTCCTGTGCCCTGTGCTTTAATATACCACCATTTTGCACTAAGGTGGGGAAAAAACCTTTTTATGTCCTGGAAACCTTTGGCACTTTGGTGAAGTCTGCGGGAACCCCCTCCCCCAGAATAACATTTTTTGCTTTGGGTTTTGTTTTTTCTTTTTAATTAATTAACTTTTGAGTACAATTGACACACAATGTTACATTAGTTTCAGGTGTACAACATAGTGATTCAACATCTGCGTATGTTACGCTATGCTCAATACCGCTGATTGTATCCCCTGTCTGCACCTTTTATTCCCATGACTTAATCATTCCGTACCTGGAAGCCTGTATCTCCTATATCCCTTCATCCATTCCACCCACCCACCCCCACCCCCACTCCCTTTCCTTCTGGCAGGCATCAGTTTGTTTGCATTTATAGGTCTGCTTCTGCTTTTTATTTATTTGTTTATTCATTTGTTTTGCTTTTTAGATTCCACATATGAGTGAAATCTTATGGTATTTGTCTTTCTCAGTCTGACTTATTTCACGCACCATAATACCCCCCAGGTCCATCCATGTTCAGACTAATGTTTTTAAATGGGTAAAATAAAGGATCAGAAAGGAAACTTGTAATATTTAAACAGAGTCAGCAAAATATTAAAATAAAATGTGATCTAATAAAATATGGGCTTCTCTATTAATATATTAAAAAAAACAAGACAATGCATTTAAAGTACAGGCAAGTTAAAGTTAAATTTTATTTTCTAATGACATTGCAGTGTGAAGCCTATAGATCTTAATTTGACTTGGAACTTTAAACTTTGAGGTGGCCCTTATCTTATCTCCTTCCACATAGTCATAAGAAGTAAGAGAAAGCAACACAGATGTCCAGATCAGCAGGATAGTACACCATCCTCTGTGTCTGGTGGTTGAATGATCACTAGCTGCCTGGTTGTTAGCCAAATATATCAACAATATATTTGTTGGCCAAATATATCAATGAATGTTCACAGATCCTGTGCAATCTACCAATAAATTTAATAACGATCACTATTTCAAAGTAGTGGCGAGCATAAAAAAAATATTTAGAGATGTCTGAAACTATAAGGGATATCAAAATACCTATGACTTTTATTGGTGAAAAAGCCACTGATTGAATCTAAACTTCTGAGATTTGTTGTAGACCTGACTTTTCATCCTTTCTGCATTTACACTTTTTCTTTGTGACCTTGCAGTTACTCTCACAAAATACAGAATGTTCTTTCTCACCCTAGGCTTTGGATTCAGTCACGTGACTTACTTGGGCCAAAGAAATATAGGCAGAAGGGTATGACTGTATGCCAATTCTGAGCCTAAGCCTTAGGACGTCTCAGGTGTTTTCATTGATCTTAGTGCATTCTCCAAAACCATGGGAAGGCCCAGACTAACCCAGTGTCTAAGAAGAATAAAAGACACTTGGCATAGAACTGCCTAGCCAACCTCCAAAACTGCAGCAAAAAGCAGTATCAACCCACTGAGCCCACTCGAAATTAGACAACCCATTAATACATCAGGAAGATCTAACTAAGATCAGAAGAGCTATTCCAGATAACCTATCAACACATGAAAAATAAGTGTTTGTTGATGTATGCCATTGAGATGTTTTATGATTGTTATGAAGCAGTAACTGACTGTACACTATATTCATAATTTAAGGAAATGTGAAATTTCAGTTAGATCTTGTGTGATTTAGTTAGAAGTTAATAAACATTAATATGCAGTGTTTTCTTTCTTTTTTTTTTTTAAGATTTTATTTATTTATTTATTTGAGAGAGAAAGAGAAAGAGAGAGCGTGAGTGGAAGGGGAGGGGCATTGGGAGAGGGAGAAACAGATTCCTCACTGGGCAAGGAACATCTGATATGGGGCTTGATCCCAGGACCCCAGGATCATGACCTGAGCCGAAGGCAGACACTTAACCAATTGAGCCACCCAGGCATTCCAATGTGTAGTTTTTTCTAATTCAAGTTCACAAACCCTTCTAAAGCAGACAGAGCATCCAGAGCACAATTTTCAGGTTCTGCTAAGATAACTGAGATTCCAGAACGGTGCCAAATAGTAATACTGAAGCCTAAGGAAGATATAAAAATAAGTATAAGAATAATCCTAAAAAAGATGAAAAATAGTATGACAATAAAAAAACCAATTAAAACTACATTGTTAATGTTTTGTAGTAGATTTAAATTTATAAAAGTTTTAGAATTATTGTTTATGTTTTTACATTTTTGTTAGACATGTAAGTTAAATAAGTTGAGCATTAAACAAAGTCTAATTTTGTGGCTGCTACTGTCCACATTACAAAGAAAAGCAAACACAAAAACTCTGAGTGTTAAAAATCTGTCACTACTTTTCTCTGTGTTTAAGCCCAATTATTCTCAGTCCTCCTCCTTCTGAATATTGATGGGGTAGAGTTGAGGGAGAACCTCTCCTTTCAACTCAAACATTCGCCTCCATCTCTGGTCTAGGAGCAATAAACAGGAGTAATCATCACTGTTAGTTAAATTCTTACCCCCAAAACACAAGGATATCACCTCATTCTCTTCCAAGAAAGGGCTTTCACAATAGACCATGGTACAGTTTTAAAGTCTGGGCTACCTGTTTTAAAAATCACTGTGTGTGATGATTAATTGTATGTGTCACCTTGGCTGGCCAGAGGGTGCCCAAATTAAATATTATCTTGGGGTGTGTCTGTGAGGGTGTGTCCAAAAAAGTTTAGCATTTGAATCAGTAGACTCAGTGAGGCAGATTGCCCTCCACAAGGGTGAGCATTATCCAACCCATGAGGGCCTGAGTAGAACAAACGGTGTGTGGAAGGAGGAGGAATTTACCTCATTTGCCCCTTTTCTCCTGCCCCACTGATTGAGTTGGGTTATCTCATTACATCTTCTCTGACTATCAGCCTAGACTCTACACCATAGACTACCCTGTTTTAAGCCTTCAGACTGAATTACACCACTGGCTTTCCTGGGTATCCAGTTCACAGACAACGGCTCATGGGACTTCTTTAGCCTCCATAATTGTGTGAGCTAATTTCTCACAATATATACATATATACATATCCTACTTGGTCTCTTTCTCTAGAGAACCTTGATTAATACACTATGTATGGAGCACCAACAAAAAGGCATAGTCAGCTCTATACTAAGATCAACTAAAATTTTTCATTTCTATCAGTTTAATTTGATGCAAAGATCAGGCCTCTACAAGAGCATATATGCTTGAACCAAAAGACATGCATGTCCTAAGTGTAATCAGTAATTTTCAGGAATAAGACAGCTTAAATCCAAGTTTAGTTATCTAACTTTTCTGGATCTCTCTACAAGCACATGCAAATAATATTACCAACAGAAATTTTAACATCTTTGCCCAAACTTCCATTGTTCTTACTCAAATAAGAACTGGGAAAACATTGAAACATCCTTTTAGAAGTATCCATGAACTAGCAAGAAAATAAGTCATAGTTAGGCCAAAACAAAGTGAAAGTAAGAACACAAAAAGTTAAGGAGAGCACAATAAACATCTTTTACCTTGTGAACATTTACCAGATCAGCTGATCTGAGCATTAGCTGTCAAAAGCTCACAGGGCTTAGAAGACAGGAATCATGCCCTAGAGCTTTCCCAATGTAGGTCATATAATGGAAGACCTTATTTACAAAGTGAAGATACCCAAGGGCCTGCTCTCTCAGTGTAAGGATAAAATATAAACAAGAAGCCCCATTTCAAAGCAGTGAAGAGAAAATACCTTCCAACATTGGTGCTAAATAGAGGGGTGGGGAGAAGAAAAGAAATTCTCCTTGAGAACTCCTCCCCATAAACCAGCCCTTGTATATAATTGAGCCTAAATTTATATCAAATGAATGGTCTAAAGAACCTCAAAGTAGGAATTTAGTTGACAGGGGACCAGTGCCCTCAAGTATATGGTAGAAACAAATGCAAATTCACATGAAAGAGCCTCAGAGAATTCCAGTCTAGAAAAATGAGAAACTCTCAAGCAAAACAAAACCCAAATAAAACAAGCACACAAAAGGAACTATTAGCAAGAGCCAAAAGAAACCACAAACAGCAGGATCAGATCCTCAATGACTGCAGATAATGAAATCATAACAATCACAATATGAAATAAGTATGTTTGATCATTTCATTTAATAGAGGAGAGTCTGGATAATGGGGTTAAGAAACACGTAGATTTTTAAAAGAATAAAATAGAATTGGAGGTGAAAATGCACTAATTGAAATTAGAAAGACAATAAAAGTTTTCAACAACACATAAGACATAGCTACAGAAGGAAATAATACATTGGAAAATGCAAATAAGGAAATCATCTAAAATTCAGCCTCAGAGAAAAGAGCTAGAAAAGACGAAAAACAGATTAAAATGCATAGATGATAGAATGAGAAACCGACTTTTTAAATATTGAAAGAAAGCTCATAGCACATATTGTTATTCAGATATGTGGACAAGATAAAAAATATCCTGGGCTATTCAAGGTCTAGAAGAATGGTCACACTATGACTCACATTGAAAAAAGGTTGTCAATAAAATACTCAAAAAGAAAAAAAATTCAAGAGATGTTGTATTAAGATATATGCAGTGAAGTTATTTTAAAATCTTAGTTGAGAAAAAAAAGATATTCTACTGAGAAGTTCAAAGGCTACACACTTTATTTGAATTCCATAAATTTTTTTTTAAGATTTTATTTATTTATTTGAGAGAGAGGCAGTGAGAGAGCATGAGTGAGGAGAAGGTCAGAGGGAGAAGCAGACTCCCCGTGGAGCTGGGAGCCTGATGCGGGACTCGATCCCGGGTCTCTGGGATCATGACCTGAGCCGAAGGCAGTCGTCCAACCAACTGAGCCACCCAGGCGTCCCTGAATTCCATAAATTTTTAAAGGAATTTAAAATGTGCGATGAAACAACCATCAATACACCCACAAATTTCAAATTTCAATATTCTAGAGACCAACACTAGGCACTAATCAGGCCACTGATTGACTTCAGAATAGGTAAATATTGTGAATTTTAACTCTAAGATAAATTTATAGTAAGATGAATAAATATCTTACTAGAGTTTTATTTTTTAAAGCAGTTACATTTGAAGAAAAGAAAAAGAAAAAATATATATGCTTAATAACCCCTAATTAAATTTTTAGATAATATCAAAATGATGACATTAGGGTAGAGAAAGTCAGGAAGAGAGTTTTAAGAGCATAAGCATACACAGACTTTTCATATTGCAAGACTTATAGAAGTCTATTTTCTTAAGTAAAAGGCATCAAAAAGAAACAGAAAAAGTGGAGCAAATGAAAATGACAAGCAAAGCAATAAAGACAGGCCCAATATATCAGTAATTGCAGTAAGTGTAAATGGACTCAAATTGCCAGCTCAAAGTTTGAAATTGTCAGAATGGAGTATGTGTGTGTATGTGTACACATGTGTACACATGTATGTGTACATGTATGTGTACACGTGTGTGTGTACAAAGGAAATAAGAGCAAAAATGAACCATTGGGACTTCATCGAGATAAAAACTTCTGCATGGCAAAGGAAACAATCAACAAAACTAAAAGGCAACCTTCAGAATGGGAGAAGATATTTGCAATTGTCATATCTGAAAAAGGGTTAGTATGCGAAACCTATAAAGAACTTATCAAACTCAATACCCAAGAAACCATAATCCAGTTAAGAAATGGGCAGAAGACATGAACAGATATTTTTCCAAAGAAGATGTCCAGATGGCCAACAGACACATGGAAAGATACTTAATACCACTCATTATTAGGGAAATACAAATCAAAACTGCAATGAGATATCACCTCATATTTGTCAGAATGGCTAAAATTAACAACAGATGTTGGCAGGGATGTGGAGAAAGGGGAACCTTCTTACACTTTTTGTGGGAATGCAAACTGGTGCAGCTACTCTGGAAAACAGTATGGAGGTTCCTCAAAAAGTTAAAAATAGAACTACCCTACAGTCCAGCAATGGCATTACTAGTATTTATCCAAAGGACACAAAAATACTGATTTGAAGAGACACATGCACATACCCTGATAATTATAGCAGCATTATCAACAACAGCCAAATTATGGAAAGAGCCCAAATGTCCATTGACTGATGAATGGATAAAGAAGATGTGGTATATATACATAAAATGAAAATACCAGCCATACAAAGAATGAAATCTTACCATCTGCAATGACATGGATGGAGCTAGAGTGTATGATGCTAAGCGAAATAAGTCAGTCTGAGAAAGACAAATAGTATATGATTTCATCCATATGTGGAATTTAAGAAAGAAAAACAGATGAACACGGCAGGGAAAAGAGAGCAAGGCAAACCATAAAACAGACTGTTAACTATAGAGAACAAACTTTGGATTGCTTGGGGGGGGCAGGCTAAATGGGTAATGAGTATTAAGGAGGACACTTATGGTGAGCACCGTGTGTATTTAAGTGATGAATCACTAAATTCTACTCCTGAAACTAATGTCACACTGTATGTTAACTACCTGGAATTTAATAAAAACTTGAAACAAACAAACAAGTAATAGAATTGTCTACAGTTAAAGAACTCCAACCCCAAAGAGGATTTAATGATGATAATGTTTGTAATCATGCACAAAAGTCCAAACAGGAGGCACATCAGCATGTCTGCTTTGCCCCCAAGTTGCTCCCCTCATGACCACAAGATAGTCCTACACTTTCAGTCCCGTGCAGACACAACCACACCCCGCAGCAGAAGAAGCTTCCACTTTCCCTCTGGGACCACTCTTAAAGAATAAAAACTTATTCCCAGAATTTTCCCAGCAGCCTCTCATCACCTTTTGTTGACTAGAATTTTATCTCTTGTACATGTCTAAACAATCTCTATCAAGAATAATAGGGGGAGGGGCACCTGGGTGGCTCGGTGGGTTAAGGCCTCTGCCTTCAGCTCAGGTCATGATCCCAGGGTCCTGGGATCGAGCCCTGCATCGGGCTCTCTGCTCATCGGGGAGCCTGCTTCCTCCTCTCTCTCTCTGCCTGTCTCTCTGCCTAGTTGTGATCTCTGTCTGTCAAATAAATGAATAAAATTTAAAAAAAAAAAAAAGAAGAATAGGGGGAAAATGACTTATCGGGATTACCCAAGTTGCTGAGAGATTGGGACAAGTGAAGGACCTCCATCGTAGGAGAAAGGTAAACAATCAAAGAGAGATTGAAACTCTATTGAAGCAAGAAAGGAGAGAGAAATAGTTCAACTAACGACGTCTGTTACAAATGGGGTAAGAATCTTTCCCACAAGACTGATGCAAGAATAATATCTGAAAGTCCCTGGAAAGTGATCCAAAGAAGAAATTTCATGAATGTTATTCTTCCTTCCCTTTTCCCTTTTCCTTCATTCCCTTCAGTTATGGTCTTCGCTTCTTTTCTCTCCCCCATGTAGTGGTTTAGGGTATTAGAACTAGAGTATGTTAACCAGCAGCCTGGGTGACAGTCCCATGGTGCTTACTTCACCCCTGTGCTGACAAACTGTAGGTTACCCTCAAAAGCCACAAGGCTGATCTCCAGCTGCCTTCTGGGCATTCTGGCTGAGAGAACATTGAAATAGTGTAGAAGATCCAATTAGCAGTAGTGTGGTCCTCAGGAGCATCTAGTCACTCCTATCCAGTTATCATCTTGTACAGTCAATTCATGTGCAGGTTTTGGTAACTGCAGATTTTCTGTTTAGTATTCATGATAATTTACATTTAAATTTATTTTGTAGGTTTGTTGTACAATTAAAGTGACTACACATGCAGTTAGAGTTTCAAATTAGAGCCCTGTAATTCATATGCACACACATAATTTTATGGAGAGAACAGCATAGTTAACACTGAATATAATGACTGAAAATAAATGTATCGACTACAGCAAAGTAAAGAATCATTATTTCCTTTTGCCTGATGGGACTTCTGTAGACTGACTTTATAGGTTTGGGAGGTTGGTTTTACCAACATAATAATAATAAATAATAGTTAACCACTTATTGAAAGCTTGCCAGAAGCCAAGCACTCTTCTGTGTGTTTTTTACATTTATTTAATTTAAATGGATTTATTTCATTGAAGTGAAGTCACTGAGAAACCAGGATTAAGTAATTTACTCAAGATCGCAAGTATTAAAGCCAGAATTCAAACCCAACCAGTCTTCCTCCAAAACCAGCTCTCTTAATCATGTTCTAATGAAAACCCTATTGCTTAAGAAAGCTTGGGGGCGCCTGGGTGGCTGAGTGGGTTAAAGCCTCTGCCTTCAGCTCAGGTCATGATCCCAGAGTCCTGGGATCGAGCCCCGCATCGGGATCTCTGCTTCGTGGGGAGCCTGCTTTCTCCTTTCTCTCTGCCTGCTTGTGATCTCTGTCTGTAAAATAAGTAAATAAAATCTTAAAAAAAAAAAAAAAAGCCTGAGATACATTTGCTAATACTTGCAACACTGAGTGAACTAAGTGATGGCGATCGACTAATTGCATACCCAACCTCACTTTCTCTTCTCCACTCAGCACACCTGGAGAATTATTTGGTATCTATTACCTCTGTCATAATCTGCTTTCTCCACTCTTCTTTCTCTTTCATTGATTTCAGTTCATTCACCATTTTTTAATTCACACACACACCCCAAGTACTGTCCTACTTTGACCCAATAGCTCCTACTCAAACTTGCTTCCCATCTCTTGTACCACTTGGTCTGACTGTTCTTTCTTAGCATGCAGCCTGGAGAGGATGAAGCCTCAGAGGTGACTGCTGGGTCAGATGTATGAAAGGAGATTCATCTTTCAAGAGATAGCTGCTAAGAAGCCAAGGTACATTCATCCTACCATTCCTAACTGGAAATGAGCCAGATTAATCTTTAATTATCTTAACTTCAGGGAACTGGAAGCATGGTATGAGATGAAGACATACTGGATTCTGTTCCCCCCTCCACCATCACCCCAATGTCTCAGCATTACCTTTGCCATTTTTCCAATCTGGAATGTTTTCCTGCCTCCTCTTCATTCATGCCCTTCATCTACTTCCAATTTGTTTATGTATTTAATTTCTCTGGGAAAATTGAAAAAATGAACCTAAAAATGCATTGCATTAAGGAATAGGGTATAAATAGCATTTTAAGAGTCCCTTCGGAGGCTTATATCACTCGGAGTCACTGACCTATACAAGTGTAGGTGATCACAACTAACAAAATCATTAAAATGAGCCACCTTATTAGAGAGCCTTGATGGCTCAGTCGGTTAAGCGTCTGCCTTCTGCTCCTTGATCCCAGGGTCCTGGGATTGAGCCCTGCATCAGGCTCCCTGCTCAGTGGGAAGTCTGCTTCTCCCTCTCCCTCTGCCTCTCCCCCAGCTCATGTTCTCTCTCGCTCTCTCTCTCTCTCTCAAATAAATAAAATCTTTTTTTTTAATGTGCCACCTTATCACCCAACCCTACCCCCCAATACTGTGTTATTATCTTGCTTCACTTGCCTAACTAAAGCAAGTGAAATTCTAAACAGTTCTGGGTATAGCCACATATTTTTTAAAATTAATCATCTTAGGGACACCTGAGTAGATCAATCAGGTTAAATGTCCAACTCTTGATCTCAGGGTCCTGGGTTTGAGCCAGTTAGGAAGCTAGCGCAGTGATCCAGACAGGTAACTTGCATCAGGGTGGTAGCAAGGGATATAGCGAGGATGAGTCATACTGGGACATCTCTTGAAAGGAGAATCAACAGGATTCAATGGCATTTTGGATGTACCATATGAGAGGGGAAGGGTTGCAGGTTACTCCAAAGATTTGGGACCAAGCAAATGGAAGAATTCAGTGGCCAGTAACTTAGATAGAGAAGTCCTTGTTGCTGTTATGTTTAATGAATATGCTATTCACTAATAGAGACAGAAGTAATAATATGAAGGAAAAAATAGTCAGTAGACTAATTCTAATTCATACAAAGTATTAGTGACTAAGTTTTTTCTTCTGTTTCTTTTTTTAATGTATTTAATTTATTTATTTGAGAGAGAGAGAGGACAAGTGGGGGTGGACAGAAAGAGAGGAAGAGAGACACACAAACTCCATACTGAGCAGGGAGCATAACACAGGGCTCGATCCCAGGACCCTGAGATCATGAACTGAGCCGAAGGCAGACGCTTAACCGACTGAACCACCCAGAAACCCCTTTTCTTCTGTTTCTTGACAAGTACTTATTGTGTGTATGATGTGCTAGGCTTTACATAGGTATGCGGACTCTAAAGATGTAGTGACTTGACCCAAGACATCTAAAGACACAAAATGAAACCTGAGCAGGGATTTGTTGGCATCAGAAGAAGACTGCTTTGGGGGAGATTTGCTGTGAGGTAAGGAATCCTGCTCTAATTTTCTAAAACTAATTAAGTAACCACTCTCTTACTAGCTGTGTGGTCTTGAGCACATTCTGGATGATAGTTTTGTAATTGATCTATCAAGAATAATGAATACTCAGTAATTATTAATTTCTTCCCCCCCTAATACTTGTAAATTGCAAATTGCCCCAAGTATAAAATTGAGGGATAATCTTGCCTTGTATGTCTACGAAGGAAATAATGATGAAAACATTCATTTTGACTTCTTAGATACTCTATGTGGATTCGATACTTTCTGAGAAGTTTCTTCTGAGATGAGGACTCAGTTCCAGTCACTCAACTTGGTCCCCAGCCTGGGTCCTGCTTAAGGGTCATAACATCAAGTCCACTGCAAAAGCAAAGGCTCCCAACAGCTGCGGGACCCAAGACTATGTGCAGCTCCGGCTTTCCACATTCACATACAGAAAGAATATTTGCTGCCAGATCCCCTGTGCCGAGATACAGTGATGAGCTAAAGGCGGCGGGGGGGATGGGGAGCTCACTGTGTGGGGCAGCAGGTTGATACTTTTCCTAAGTGCCAAGTTCCCATGAAAGCCTGAACGGGGGTCCAGGGTTTAGCCAGAGTTTCCTCATTCCTCCTTTGCTCCCCAGTCAGGAAAGGCAGCCAGGTCCTTATAAGCCTTAGAGGACCAGTGTCTCCTACATCCCACATGACAGCCAGCAGACAGCACCCTCTCCTTCCTGGCACCCTCGGAGACTGGCCTGTAAGCCCCCAGGTGGAAGCTCAGTGGAGAACGTGATGGTCTGTTTAAATAACACACTTCTCCCGGGCCTCAGAACAGTGGTTGCCTCTAGGGAGGGGAACTGCGAGCAGATGGGCAAGTGTGGGATTCTTTCCTCCACTTAAACTGTATTGAGCATCTACCTGGTGCCCGGAGCTGTTTTAGGTCCTGGACATGCTGTAGTGAACAACACAAAACCTTTACTCTCATGGAGTTTGTTTTCTACTAGAGGACACAGACATCAGATGACACATGTCTTTAAATGCCAGAAGGGTTAGGGCCTTATAAACGCTAAGTGAGAAATGTTTGTTACACAATATTCCTATTGCCTGATCACTTATCTGCCCCTTTCACTAGAATGGGAGTAACTTGAGGGCAGAATTCAAGTTTGTCCCTGGGCCTTTGTCAGGGCCTTTGCACTTACAGGCCATCAGCCAGAACACCTGTTCCCAGGCTTCACATAGCCCTCTCCCCACTTCATCCAAACCTCTGCTAAAATGGAGCTTCCGCACACTGGCCTTCTCTGAGCCATATAGCTAAAGGCACCTTCCAGCCCAGCTCCCTAGCCTCTTCCTCAGCCTTACTTGTCTCTATGGCACTTATCACTACACTGCTTTGTAGTATGGATGTATTTGCTTACTGTCTATCCCCGCAGTGGACAGTCTGCTCCGAGAGGGAGGGACCTTTGCTATCTGGTTCCATGTGTGCCCCAGCACCTAGAGTAATGCCTGACATGAAGCGGAGGGCAGTTGGCTGGCTGGCTGAATGCATGCGTGCTCGGCCTGACCACGTGCTGACAGAGAACCGATAAACGTCCTAGGGAGCACATGCGTACTTGTGCATGTATGTGCCCAACAAATGAAATGATGACCTAGGGGAACATGGTTGCAGCATATCCCCAGAGTGATCACAGGAAAAGACGAGAGGCAGCAGAAAGGGTCTGGACTGCAAGGGGAGGAGGTGGAAGAACAGAGCGTGGGGAGGCTTCTGCCCCATGAAAGGGGGAGAAGGTGAAGAAAGGGCACAGCCTTTCTTGCTGGCTCTGCTCCCCTTGCCAGTGCTTAGGAAGTAATGAGGGGTGACGGAGGACACCCAGAGTGAGCAAGGACTATTGAGGGGAGACATGGGCATCTGAAACAAGTTGAACACCTGCAGGCAAGGAAGCAATGGGGCTCCCCAAACATCAGTTGCTCTGGATCTTGATTTCCCCTCTTTCAAACCTGGTGTTGACTCATAATCAGAATGAGACTGTTCTCGCTCTTTTCCTTTCCTGCTCTTGTTCTGAACGTGGGATGCAGGGGCCCCACAAGCCTCTCCGAGTAGAAAGTCTCAGAGCATAAGACTCGGGCTGGGAATGCAGGACAGCAGAGGTCTACAAAGACTTTGTAGAGGGGCGCCGGGGTGGCTCAGTGGGTTAAGGCCTCTGCCTTCGGCTCAGGTCGTGATCCCAGGATCCTGGGATCGAGACCCGCATCGGGCTCTCTGCTCAGCGGAGAGCCTGCTTCCCTTCCTCTCTCTCTGCCTGCCTGCTTGTGATCTCTGTCTGTCAAATAAAATAAATAAAATCTTAAAAAAAAAAAAAAGACTTTGTAGAAAGGACTACCTTCCATTTCCTTGGTCATTTAAAAAATAACACAGGCTCCTTTGTACACATTTTCAAAAACCAGAGAACAGAATTTTTTTTTTTAAATCACTCAATTCACCAGCCAGGGACCCCAGTGTTATCACTTTGGTGTATTTTCTTCATGTCTCTGTTTTTAGGCATTTGGGATTATCTTGAATATATAATTTTCAATGCTGCCCTTCTCACTTAATAGTCTCTCACACCATCATAAATTCTTTGAAATGTTCCTCATACCTGCTGCAGAGGAGTCTTTCCTGTATACATTCATAATCTTGTTGGACGATGACTTCCCTTGAGGTTTTGAGTGGTCTTGGGTTTCGCACTGACCAGGTTGATTGAGGGCCTGGGGGGAGGGGCAGACACGGGGGCTGGTCAGTGCCACCCTCCTGCCTGAAAGTCCTGCCAACCACACAAAGGGCCGAGTCGGGAAGGTCACAGGGACATGGAGAAGCCATCTTGGATCTACCATGTGGAGCTTCAAGATGCTTTAGTTGGTCTTGATCTATATTTGGAGACTCCCGTCAGATCTAGCAGTGAACCAGGTCCCAAGAGTGGTGGAAAAAGTGCCATAGGCTGACAAAGCAAGACGGTGCAAGAGGGAAGCCACAACATCGTCGTATTCTGATGAATGCCAATAAGAGTTATAAGATTTTAACTCTTCTAATAGTTTGATGTCCTACACCAACTTCAACTCTGGAGGCACTGTCTACATTTAGGAGAACAAATCTGGATTTTGTGTGCCTTCAGAGCCCTGGGTGCCACAACAGGAGAGTCACCTGCAGCCGTCCTCATGGTGCAATGGTGAGCCCGGGTGGCCGAACGGTCTGGTCTAGTCTCCATGGTCTGCTGGTTGATACTAGTAATTTCTCATGCGCCGTTTACATTGGTTTGTTGTTGTTGTTTGCTTTGTAGTAAAAGGTTGTATTGGTTAAGCCTGCAGCTGCTTTGTGAACTAAAAATGATTTTTATATCTTTAAAAGATTGCAAAAAGAGATACATAGATATCAAATCATCACATTGTACTCATTAAATATTTTATAATTTTATTTTTCAATTATACCTCAATAAAGCTGAAAAAAAAATTTTGGGGAAAAAAAAAAAAAAAGGAAAGACATGAGATAGAACCATAGGTGTCCCACAAAGCCTAAAATATTTACTACCTGGATCTTTACAGAAAAAGTTTCCTGACCCTTCACTTTGGGAATAAATAAACTGCAAATGTCAGTGTCTTTGCACAAGATGAGTTTTTTTCCTTGCTATGTAATAGTCTAATGTTGGTGTCCCTGGTTGACAGGAGGCTTCTCTGCACATGGTGACTCGGGAAGCCAGGCTTTTTCAGGCTCCACCACCCCCTGAAACTTTAGTGTACTCTGCATTCAGTGGAATCCTCGAGAAAGGTACCTTGGAAAAGGCACACCTGCTTCTTAAAACTCCAGCCCAGAAGTGATACGTACTGGCTCACTTGTTTTTTTTGGGGGGTGGGGGGGAATATTAATTTTTTATAGGCTTACTGATTTTATTGTAGTTGACATATTACATTCATTTCGGGTGTACAACAGTGATTTGACAACTCTACATTATGCTATGCTCACCACAAGTGTAGCTACCATCTGTCACCACACTATACTATGACTATACCATTGACTATATCCCCTATCCTGTATCTTTCATCCCATGACATTCATTCCATGACTGGAATACTGGCTCACTTTTATTTGCAAGAAGAAGTCGCATGGTCACACATGGGGGGGAAGGGGGTAGGGAAGGTGACTTCCATCTGGGAGCTACCTCACTGAATACTTTCCCTTCCATGTTGCATACCCTAAAAAAGGGGCAAACTTGTGTTTGGTAGACAGATAGATTTCCCTGCCAAGATTCAACTACATACATACACAGACTTTGTAAATTTTTTGAGTAACTGTGCATTAATCATTCCAATGGTTATTCCACTTTTAACCTACAAGAAGTCTGACTGCAAAGAGATTTTTAGAAACAAATTACTATTGTAAGACCAGGAAAGGGGCTATAATTTATTGAAATGATGGGGAAATCAGACAAATGTTAACTTGTGTCCATGCTGAAAGGAATCGCAGAGCCAGAAGATGCCTCAACAATCTCTCTGATCTTCCCCACTGCTCCAAATAAGGTCCCATCTACAATTCTCCCAACTGAGAGTCTCTTAGGCTTTTGAAATTAAGACAATAAAAAATGAAAAAGAAATCCCCCAAATTGTTTGATGCAAGTCTAATATCACTGCAGCTCTACACAATTCTTCTCTTACACAAACACAATTATCACAAGTGTTTAACTACTGCTTAGGTACCCTGGTGCTCTTCTCACTTGGTACCTTCTAGACTAAACAAGGTATGTTGTTCCAGAAGCAGGTGATAGTAGCAAAGACCTACACTCCCCCACAGCTACACTTCATAATCCCTTCATCCCTGTATTGCAAACCCTCTTTCCCTTTGCGCAATTATGATTTAAACAGCCGTTCATTATAGGAGGGGAAGGTGACAAGAAAGTTCCTCTCTCTGCTGGAGATTAACTGGGACTGCAGACGAGAGCGTGAAAATCTATTCAGGATGCTCTTAGTGTAAGGAAGTAATTCAGATTTCAGGTAAGTGCAGATGGTACGTGTTAGAAATTTCAGGTTGAAAATATCAGGCACATTGCATATGCCCTCAGGTAATTAATTACATTTTATGGTAAAGACACAAGAGCAGTAAAACAGCCTGGGAAACCATTCCTACCCTGAGACTGTACAGTGAGAGTCAATTCTCTTGCAGTATGATATGAAATGCTCAGAGAGGCAGCAGTCGAAATTGGTAATGAGAGAGGGAGAGAAAAAAATCGGAGTCAGAGGAAGAATAGAAGGAATAGATCAGAGTTCAGTATGTCACAGAAGCTTATGTATGAGGGTCTGCATTCTAGAACCGTTGTTGGGTCTGGTTCTAGACCTGCTTTTATGTCTTCAGAGGGCTAAACAATGTTTCCAGAGGAGACTGGAAAATATACATGAATAATGGTATTTTGCAAATGCAAGGGTTTTCTCCTTATATTAAGATACAGCTCTTCCTCAACTTACAATGGGATTTGGTCCCAATAAACTCATCATACGTTGAAAATATCATTAAGTCATTAAGTAAAAAATGCATTTAACACAACAAACCTACAGAACATCACAGCTTAGCCTAGCCTGCCTTAAATGTTCTCAAAACACTTACATTAGCCTACAAATGGGCAAAATCATCTAACACAAAGCATATTTTATAACAAAGTGTTGAATATCTTATGTAATTACTGAATACTGAAAGTGAAAGACAGAATGGCTGTATGGGTATTGGTTGTTTACTCTCGTAATCGCTGGCCCCTGGGAGCCACAGCAGGCAGCATTGCTCAGCATCACAAGAAAACTATCATACCACATCTCACTAGCCCAGGAAAAGATCAAAATTCGAAATTCAAAATACAGTTTCTACTGAATGCTTATGGCTTTTGCACTATCATCAGGTCAAAATATCTTAAGTGGAACCATTGTAAGTTGGGGACCACCTGTATTAATTTGAACCCTGGCATGACAGTCCCCTGCTATTACTATTATTGCTGTGATACTATTCATTTTTATTCAGCTAGCATTTTAATATGGTAAAATCTTTAAAAGATAGTGATTTTTAGTGATTTCTAAAATTTTGTAACTGTGAAATCAATACACTGTCACGGAAAAAATCAAAACTTCACAATAGGTTATAAAGAGGAAAGCAAAACTCTGCAGACCATCCACTATCCTGTCACCCCTCATTTCCATTCCCCAGAGTCAATCGTTTCTCTCCATTTCCTGGGAAGCCTTTAGAAATGTCATCTGCGTACTGACGTTCATCTTAACCTAACCTCCTCCAGCTAAAACTGTAGTTTGGTCAGTCCTAGGGTCGAGCTTCCCTATGCATTTTGCCAGCAGGGCATAATCCGTAGGCACCAATTCTCCCAAAATAGCATCCCCCACCATATTGGTCTTAGACAAAATTGTGATGTGAACCAGTTGTCTTGAAACTTTTCATCCCTCTGTCCTCTCCGAATGTCCCATCACTTCTCAGGACAGCCTGTGACCCTGTGCTGCCCATTACCATGCCTCACTTGGACCTCTCCTGCCCTGATAGTGACCCATACTCAAAAAACCTTACATCTCATCAAGTTCTTTCAAAGAGGTACACAGATTAATACTGGATTGGGAATGGAGCAGTTTTCTTTTATAGTTACCTTTTCTAAAGTATATCTCCATTTTAGAAAAAAAAAAACGACATGGGGCACTTGGGTGACTTAGTCATTAAGCATTTGCCTTCACCTCAGGTCATGAGCCCAGGATACTGGAATTGAGTCCTACATTGGGCTCCCTGCTCGGCAGGAAGCCTGCTTCTCCCTCTCCCACTCCCCCTGCTTGTGTTCCCTCTCTCACTGTCTCTCTTTGCCAAATAAAGAAATAAATAAATCTTTAAAATTAAAAAAAATGACATAGTTGACTCAGAAGAATAAATCTTTAATAATGGAATTTACTTTTGATAATCAATAAATATTTGTTACATGGTTTCTATGCCAGGCACGGAGCTATGGGGCAGAAACGTTTAGATGGGAAGAAACCAATGTCTTCAATGAATAAGAGTCCTGGGCCTATTCCAGAAAGGCACAGCTTGACTAAAGTGGTTACTGAGGAGCAGGAGAGAGAGGACACAATCCAAAATAATAGTAACAGCCTCTCCATGAGTTGAAACTCATGGCTTCTCTTTGTTTTTAGTTCCTATCTTGTGGAAAGATTTTGCTGTTTTCACTCTGTCACAGAACAGATGGAACCATGATTTATGATTCACAGTTTATGAGACTAATTTAATATTCTACCACACTTCCTGCTCTATCACGTTCCCACATTTGCAATATTTTTCTCTTGGGACAGTTGTCCCAAAAAGAGTCCTGGGATATTGGGATGGAAGAAGGGTGAAGCATTTTAAGTAGGGGAACTGGTGACATTGCAGGGAGCATTCATGCCTCCAACAAATATTTACTGAGTCCCTTAATATGCCAGGCACTGCTCTAGGCACTGAAGATTTTATCAACAAGTCAGAGAGGCCTTTGCTCCTTCACGGAGTGAAATGAACAAATCAATAAGTAAATAAATAACAAGGTCATTTCATAGATGTGCTTTGAAGAAAATAAATAGGATAATTCTATAAAGAGTGAGTGGAGGTGGACAATGTTAAACATGGTGGTCAGGGAGTTCTCCCCTCCCCCCACCCCCACCAAAGGAGATGCCATTGAAGAGAATGTCTAAATGATGAGAAAGAGCTAGTTCCTCAAAAATCACAAGGGAAGTGCATTCCACAAGGAGGGAACAGAAAGTACAAAGGTCATAGGCTGGGGTGGGGAGAAGTTTGGAGTGTATACAAGACACAGAATCAAGACCAATGTGGTTAACCCATCTTTAATATCCCTCCTGCCCCTGTTTTCCATCCAGCCATCCTTGCTGATGCCACTGGGGCCATCGGACAGGATGTTGGCTTATGAAGTATGATGCATCAAATCAAACACTTCCTGGCCCTAATTCAGAAGCTTTAGTGTGGCTCTGGTGAAATTCCATTTCCTACTTCACATTACAGTTCACAAGAGGTCAACTAGCAGAGTGATTCCAATAGAACACCAGCCTTGAAGCCTGGGGGAAAAAATCCAAACATGAATAGCAAAAGATCTTCAGTGGTTGGTAGTGGTTTTTTTTCTACAATTTTTCCTACAATTAAATTTGTTTTAGGGAAAAGTCAACATCATTTCCCAGGTAAATCTGAGGAAATCATCGCAGCAAAGGCACAGTACACTTATGGCAGCAAACTCTGTAAACTTTTATTCCCATGTCTGTATGGAGAAATAAACTAGTTGGTCATAGTGAATGATTTGCATTGATATTCTAAGTCTATCACATCTTGGTGAAATTCTTAAAAAGTCTTTGAAACTGCATCTTCCTCCAAACATATTTGGCAGCAATTCCTGACCTGAAATGATGTGGTTACTTAAACTCTTTATCATGAGGAGTGCCAATATTCATACATATTCACTAAATGGCAGAGATATTAAAATACTTAATTAACAGATAATGCCCTAGTACCCACTGGGGATATAATATAATATATATATATACATACCATTTACCTACATAGAGTAAGAAAAATTAGGAATTCTAAAAAGTAACTGGCAAAGGAGCACCTGGGTGGCTTAGTCAGTTAAGCATCTGCCTCTTGATTTTGGCTCAGGTCATCTCAGGGTCATGAGATCAAGCCCCACATTGGGCTCCAGGCTCAGCGCAGAGTCTGTTTGTCCCTCTCTTTCCCCCAGCTTACAAACTGCTTTCTCTCTTTTGCAATCTCAAATAAATAAAGTCTTTAAAATATATATCTGGTGCTAAATTTGCAAGAGCAAACTTGTACTCACGAATCTCAAACTCTCCATAACTTTGATATTAACATAACCTGCTAATGTTTTAAAAAGAAAAGAAAAAAATGACTAGCTATCCAGTTCACATGCATGATAGTGAACTAGGCTTAGCCTCTCCTACTGGTCTATTTACATGCATTGCAATTGCCCACTGAATTCTAAGCTGCACAAGAAAAGAACCCCAGTAAAAGTACAGTATATTTATGACAATGCACTGTGAACTTTTATCCTAGCATCTGTGTGATGTAATAAACTGTCTGCATCCTTGTTGTGTCCTAGTAACTAAGTATCCCCAGCATATAGAACAGTAACTGGCATGTGGTAGACATCAAGTAAATGTTTATTGAATATTTGCTCCATTCTTAACTACTTGGCCACACTGCTACCCGGCACATTTGCTATCTTGAATGAAAACTACACATCAAATCCCAATGCCATTTCTTCTGCATTTCCTGACATGCCAAGGTCAGGTGCCCTTCAAACAGTTGTTTGCCATTCCTGAGACTTGCATGACTCTCTGATTGCAAAAAGAAGGAGGTTGTCTGCCAAAACCCAATTTACATTTTTGGGGAATCTGCTAACTCCCCTCCACACACCCTTTTTTGTTTTACAAAGAAACACTCCACTTAAAAGAGCCTCGGGGGGGAGGAGTTAAGATGGCAGAGGAGTAGCAGGCTGAGATGACACCAGGGCACAGGAGCTCAGTTAGATAGTTATCAAAACATTCTGAACACCTACAAATCCAACAGGAGATCGAAGAGAAGAAGAGCAGCAATTCTAGAAACAGAAAATCGACCACTTTCTGTAAGGCAGGAGAAATCAATCCGAACCAACGGGAAGATAGACCATGGGGGGAGGGACCGGCTCCTGGCAAGCAGTGGAGCAACGGAGCACAAAATCAGAACTTTTAAAACGTCTGTTCCACCGAGGGACATCGCTCCAGAGGCTAAGCGGGGGTGGAGCCCTCGTGGGGACAGCGTGTCTCAGGTCCCATGGGGTCACAGAATGACCGGGATGTCTGAGTGTAGCAGAGCTGACAGGTATCAGAGCGGGGAAGCCAGCTATAGAGATGGAGCTGAGGAGTGAACTCTCAGCTCGGGTTTACCTTAAACTGTGATCCGTGGCACAGTCAGACCACCGCTTTTTGAGCAGGGACCCCACAAGTGGCAGATCCAGGGAGACTTACCTTCCTTCTCTGGAGGCAGGAATCTGCTGGGTTTGGAGACTCTAAACGTAGCTGTGCGTCAGAGACAGAAACACTCAGTCACAGGCTGGGTGAGCTTGGAGCTCGGCTGGAGACCAGGGAGACGGGAGTGACTGACTGCTTTTCTCTGAGGGCACTCTGAGGAGGGGGCCCCAAGCTCTTGGCTCCTCCAGGCTGGAGACTGGGAGGCCGCCATTTTCATTCCCGTCCTCCAGAGCTCTACAGAAAGCCTTCAGGGAAAAAAAGCTCCCGAGAGGAACTGGAGCAGATTACTTAGCCTGGCCCCTGGCAAGGGTGGTGCTATTCCGCCTTGGGCAAAGACACTTGAGAATCACTACAACAGGCCCCTCCTCAAGATGATCAGCAAGAAATCCAGCCAACACTAAATTCAATAATCAAGGAGAACATTGGGATTCCAGAGGAGGGGAAAGCAAACATGGAATTCATGGCTTTCTCCCATGATTCTTTAGTATTGCAAAGTTAATTTTTTTTCTTATTCTAATTTTTTTAACTTTTACTCTTTCCTCTTGTAACATTTTTTAGTTTATCTTAACAATGCCTTTCTTTAAAAAAAAATCTTTTTGAAACTTCATGATTATAGTCATATTTTATCCTTCAGTGTATCTAACTTTATTTTTTGTATACATATACAGTTTTTTTGTCTAAAAATTTTGGGATACAACTTCTTCTAATAGATCAAAATATACCCTAAATCTAGCAAAAAGCTTTGTTCTAGTCTCCAGCCTGAGCAAATTCTCTCCACTTTCTTTTACTTTCTTTTCCCAACCAACTTATTGACTCCTTTCTTAGAATTCTTTTTAAGTTTTCATCTTTACACTCATATTCCATCCCTTCATCGTGTTTAGCCTTATTTTTCTTTGGGTTGTGTGTGTGTATGTGTGTGTGTGTGTGTGTGTGTGTGTATATATAACTTTTTCTTTCTTTAAATTTTGGGAGGTAGGGGCACCTGGGTGGCTCAGTGGGTTAAAGCCTCTGCCTTCAGCCCACGTCATGGTACCAGGGTCCTGGGATTGAGCCCTGCACTGGGCTCTCTACTCAGCAAGGAGCCTGCTTCCCTTCCTCTCTATCTGCCACCTCTTTGCCTACTTGTGAGCTCTGTCTGTCAAATAAAGAAATAAAATCTTATTTTTTAAATAAATAAATATAAAAATTTTGGAAGGTAGTTTCTTCTAAGAAACCAAAATACACCCAAAATCAAGAGGGTGGCTCTGTTCTATTCATCAGTCTAAAATATATATTTTTTTTAATTTTTTAAATTTTTTATTTATTTCTTTATTTTTTAAAGAACTTCTTTTTACCTGCTTTCTTCTCCCCATGATTTGGAGTCTCTTCTGATTTGGTTTAAAATACCCTTTTAGTATTTTATTCTCTCTCTGTGGTACTGCCTCTTGTTCTTTTTTTTTTCTTTCTTTCTTTTTTTTTTCTTTTCTTTTCTTTTTTTTTTTTAAAGATTTTATTTATTTATTTGACAGAGAGAGATCACAAGTAGACAGGTAGGGGCACCTGGGTGGCTCAGTGGGTTAAAGCCTCTGCCTTCAGCCCAGGTCATGGTACCAGGGTCCGACACATCCCAGATGGGTCTGGTATCTGGGACACAGGTTTCCATAAATCAAAGCATGATGGCTAAAATGTAAAAAAAAAAAAAAAAAAATCCACCACCAACAATGAACACACACAGAGAGTACGAGGCCTTATTATTTCCAGCATTTTACCATCACCCAGATGATAACAGTTTGGGCAATCTTTGACATGGTTGTCTTTTCCAGAGACTTCCCAACAATTGAGGCCAGTTTAAAGCAACTATCTGCACTGGACTATAACTTGCTAACAATACTGAGGTAATCGTGGCCTCAGCTCCAGGAAGGGAAATGATCAGTGTCCGGGAGGGTCACCCACACCACCTGTGTGCCTCCCCCAAAAAGAGACCTGAATAGAAAGGAAGAAAGTCTCTAACTTAAGAGTTCAGATTTACGATAAAGGCCACACTCTCTTCTGGAATAGAGAATTTCGACATCCTAATCCATCCTGGAGAACAAGCATGTCTTTTTTCTCTTCTATTCAAGAATTAGATGGGCCTAGAGGGTCAAATGCTAAGTGAAATAAGTCAGAGAAATAACTCAGAGAAAGACCAATACCATATGACTTCACTCATATGTGGAATTTAAGAAACAAAACAAACAAAGAAAAAAAGAGACAAGCAAACAAAACAAAACAAAAAACAGACTCTTAAATACAGAGAACAAACTGGTGGTTGCCAGAGGGGAGGAGAGGGGGTAGACGGGTGAAATAAAGGGGATTAAGAGCACACTTACGATGAGCACTGAGCAATGTATAAAAGTGTTGAATCATTATATTGTATGCCTGAAACTAATACAACCCTGTTCATTACACTTCAATAGTAATAATAATTATTATTATAAATAATTTCATAAGAAAAAAAGGAATTCAAAGACCAAAGGGCTCTTGGGTCTCGACCAGTTCCATTTGGGGTTATAAAGGTACAGGGACCACGTCCTGGCATTCCTGTGAAATCTGCAAAGCCTACCTTCGCAATTCCATTCCAACCGTCCCGTGTTCTGGAAGAGGGAGAGCAAAACCACTCTCCAGAGATTGTACACCAGCTGAGACAAGCATCTGCTTTCACTGTTCCTACTGTCTCGGGAACAGGCTGGATTGGACATCTCAAGAGATGCTTTCTTTGCCTAGAATGCCAGACCAAACCGGACTAAAGCAGGACTTGGCTTTTCGGGTAGACATTTAGCCAATCGTTCATCGCCTTGGTGCCTCAGCCCATACCCAACACCCAGCTGTAATCAGCATCGACTAATGAGTGCCCTGGGTCCCCGGGGCAGAACAGGACCATGTGAAATAAACCGCCCAACCCGCTCTCACTGTTGGGGGAAGAGGAGCTCCCCAGGAAATCGGTGCAGAGCATTCAGGTAGAATTTTTTCTAATCATTCATTCAACAAGTTTTTCTCAGACCCGATGCTGGGCCATAGAGGTAGTGCTGAACTTGACCGTCGCCCCCGACTTCGCTTACTTTACTAAATAAGCACAGGTTTGAGAATCTAACTGATCTGACTCCAGATCCGAGTGATTATCTTTGTGGAGCCTCTTCAGGTATAAAATGAGGCCAATAAAACCATCACATAGGGTTATCATGAGGGTTAAATGAGAGAATCCTCATGAAGTATCTGGCCGGCTAGCTGCCTTGCTCTCAGTCAATATTAGTTATCATTAAGATTATTCTTACGTGGAGGCCCCAAGCAGCCAGCCTCCAGGTCACAGCAGGAACACTGGGAACTGAACCCTGGACACCAGAATACCCTGATCTGTGCCTAAAGGGCCTTGCACAGATAACCAGACCCGGCATCTCTAAACACTGCATCCTGGGTCCATACAGCACGGCCCTAGAGCTCTAGGCTGAAGCTCAGCGCACACGATACAGACAGAACCGGGAAGAACCCAGCCACCCGGCTGGCAGAACATTGCCGCAGGCTACAATAAAGCTTCCCAGGGGCCTTTTGTCAATTGTCCCTTGAACAGAACATAAACATCTCCAAGGTTGCCCTTCAGTGGACATCCTGTTTACATGGTGAGTGGGGATCTTGGTCGCTTTCCCTCAGTTCTTTTTAAAGGCTGTAATTCTGTTTACCCAAGTCCAGCAGTAGGTGCCAGGAGGGCTGTGAGTCGATTTCCCTGGCTAAGGCTGCAGACGGCTGGCGGCACCCCCACTGACCCCCAGAGCCCAGGCGGAGATCCAGCCCTGCACACACACCGGCACTCTCCCTACAAAGACAGCCATTCTGGCCAAGCTGTTATCTTTCCGTGCACACTGGGATACACTGGATAATAATGGTCTGGCGAATGCCAAATTCTGTCAGCACTATGCACTTACTTACTGGATAACTGAATTATGAAAGGAAGAGAACAGTAAAAAGCTCTGAGAAAGGCTGCCTGTGTGCCACACAGTGTACCGTGTGCATTTCGCATACGTTGTTTCTGATAACCCTGTGCAATCCAGAGTTATGTATCATTACCAGATTTTACAGATGAAGACACTAAAAAGCACAGAGGAATTCATTTGCAGGAGGGCACTCTTCTCATTAGTGTCAGAAGCTCCATAGTCCAGGTTCTTTCTACTCCAGAAAAAAAACAAATGAATGTTAGAAATCCTTATAGTCTTTTCTGGAAACCCAAATGAGTTGTTCTGACCCAGCAGTTCCTGGGCTTTGTAATCCTTTTCCCTCCCACTGTACCCGGGGTCACACATGGGCAAACATTAATCAGATGTGTCGTAAGGCAGACGGCCACTTAGAGTGTGGTAGGGACACTGCTTACAGAACACCCTTCCCACGTGAATGACAATGAACTCTGAACAAAATAAGAAAAAAAAAAAAATGACTGCTGTGGATTTCAGAAAGTAAACAGGCAGGAGGCAGGCTGTGGAGGGAGATTGTGAAATTGGCAGAAGTGAGTAGCAGGGCAATTAGCATCTAGGTTTTTGTGTGGTTTGTTGGGTTCATAAAACAGAACCCAGAGAGGAGGCTGGGAGAAAGGAAGAGAAAGGCTCTCCTAAAGGGAGAACCCGAGTTGTGGTGTGAGTCAAGTTATCACTCTCCCCAAAGCACATTTGCTCTTAAGAACCCCTATGACCCCTCGCAGTTTGGGTGCGCCTTACTTCCCACTGAGAGATAATACTCTGTTTCTCTAACTCCTCTTGTGGGGTTTAAGGCAACCTCTGAGATGGCCTCCAGGGATCCCTGCTTCCTGGAGTGCCCACTCCTGTGTAATGCCTCCTCCTTGAGTGCAGGCTGGATTCAGTGACTCCCTTCTAGGTAGAGAATAGAGAAGTGATGGGATGTTAATTCCAAGATTAGGTTATGAAAGATCATGGCTTCTGTCTTGGCATCTCTCTTTCCTATCTTTCTCTTTCTCTCATCCCTCACTCTCGGGGAATATACTACCCTGCCGTGAAAAGCCCTCGGGAGCCCATAGGTCAAAGGACTGATGTCTCTGGCCAGTGAAGGCCTGAAGCCTGCCAACAGCTGGGTGCATAAGCTTAAAAGTGGATCCTGCCCCAGCTGAGCTTTGAGTTGACTCCAGCCCTGGCCAATTCCTTGATGGTAGCCTTCCAAGAGATGGGAAGTCAGAGGCCCCCAGATAAGGCTCACCTTACAGGTTCTGAACCCATAGAAGCTGTGAGAGAACAAATATTCGCTATTTGAAGCTGCCGGGTTAGGGGGTGATTTGTCACCCAGCAAAGGATAACTAGTAAGGATAACGGGGTAAGGATGGATTTGAAAGAGAACGAAGGGCTGGTGCAGAAGAGCATCGTGAGCAGTTCCCCAGGGCAGCGTCCTGCCACCACGAACTCATCCCCACGGACCCCCAGGGAACTGACAGCAACCTCATGTTACAGCTCTAGAAATCTAAAAAGAAAATATTAAAAAGCACAGCTTGATTCAGAGGTATTTCCCAAGGGAGGAGCCTTCATAATGTGGTTGCATGCTGACATAACTCAGACGGACCTGGCGCAGGATAAGATGAGACTTCGATGAGCCAGTGAGGGAAGAGGTGGGTAGCAGCTGGGACGAAGCAAGACTGCGTGTGCTGTGGTCTTCAGCCTCAAGGAGGAACCAGGAGTTAATGATACTGAGTGCAGTGTGACCAAGGGCAGGTAAGGAGAACTTGGCTGGATAACACCTGGTGCCCACATGTAGGCATGTCTAGTCCAGGGATTGGAGTGGCGTCATTGGGACTCAGAGGAGTCCCAGTGGGACTTCTGGTGGGAGATGTTCTCTCTCCTGTGGTTGATAATGAGAGGACAACATGCAGTCTGCCAGAGGGTAGGAGGCTGCCTAGGCTCATCCAAATGTCAACCTGGGGTCACAAACAAGAAAAGAAACCAAAGACGAACACGAACTCTACAGTCTGGGCCAAAGATGGGTTGTAATGGAGTCTATACTTTGTAGGGGTACCAGAAGCTCAGCTGTCAACTCAGGCATACCAAATGAGAGCTTCTGGCAACAGGGAGGATCCGAGGCCCTATAGCACTACGGGGCAGAAGGAGGTTTAGAATGCGCTCCTTGCTGTGGTAGGCTGAACAAGGGCCCCCAAATAGGTCTACATCCTACTCCCTGGAATTTAGGAATGTTACATTGTTAACACAGCAACTAGGACATCTCCCCTTGAGCTGGGGAGAGTAAGCCTGCAGTAACCAGATGGGCCCAGTGTAATCACAAGGGTCCTTACAAGGGGGAGGCAGGAAGACTCCGAACCGGTGGAGAAGGCAACGTGATGATAGAGCAGAGTTTGGAGTGATGCACTTTGAAGATGGAGAGAGGGTCACAAGCCAAGGAACACAGACAGCCACAAGAAGCTGAAAAAAGGCAAGAAAACCCATTCTCTCCTCAGTCTCCAGAAGAGGCCAGCCCCGCCAACCCCTTAGCTTTAACCCAGGGAACCTGATTTTGGAGCTCTGACCTCCAGAGCTGTAACACAATAAGAAATCTGTGTTGCTTTAAGCCAGTAAATTTGTGGTAACTTGTTGCAGCAGCCACAGGAAACTAGTGCAGAGACCACCAGAAAATGGTCAGAGGACACCAAGGAGTAGAGGATCAATTCCCGGAGCCAAACAGAATGGCAGGAAATAACAGTAGCACATCAGCAGAAAGTCATGTTCTAGGGAACCCACATTTGAATTCTCTCCATTGTTGACGCTAAAGGCCATCATTGCCTGTGTCCCTATTCATTATCTTGTCAATGTCAAGAGCATTTCCCAGAGAAGCTCTGAAGTTCACCTTTTAGTAAGGCTATGAATGAGAGAGAGAAATGAAACACACCAAATGGAAGGGACATCATTGATGGCAACCGCACCTTAGGGTTAATATTTGTTGCAGAAATTGTACTAGGGAAGATTTCAAATCAAGAGCAACTACTTCCTTCTCTGCTGAATTGCCTTTCTGTGACTTCTAGATCAAACATACGCATGCAAGTGTTTTGGGTACAGAAAGTGTGTAGAGAAAGTGGGCTCCCTGAGGTTCACTTTATGATCCAGATAAACGTACATAGAGTCCTCTGTTACAAATTTACAGAAAAAGCCCCAAGCTTCTGTAGGTCAAAAAATACACCAAATTCAAAAGTTAAGCAACAGATTTTAAAGCATCTATTTTCAGCTAATATATCCTATAGGAAATATTTATAGCTAATGCATTTGCTAATATATTTGTAATTAATATGTCTTATATAATATGAAAAGTTCTTCCAAATTATTATGAAGAATGATTAAATCTTATAGATAAGATAATTCTTTAAAAGGAAAACCCCCAGGGATGACTGGGTGGCTCAGTTCGTTAAGCATCTGCCTTCAGCTCAAGTCATGATCTCAAGAGTTCTGGGATCAAGCCCCACATCAGGGAGCCTGCTTCTCCCTCTCCTTCTGCCCCTACACCCACCCCTGCTTGAGTTCTCTCTCTCTCTCTCAAATAAAAAAAAATAAAATCTTTACAAAAATAAATAATAATAAAAGTAAAAACCTCAACTGAAAAAAAAATATGTCATCCTTCTAGATTTCAAAGTATATGGTAAGTTGAAACAGGAAAGTACTTTTTTAAAAAAGTATTTTATATATTTATTTGACAGAGAGAGAGAGAGAGAGACCGTGAGAGAGGGAACACAAGTAGGGAGAGTGGGAGAGGAAAAAACAGACTTCTCACTGAGCAGGGAGCCCGACATGGGGCTTGATCCCAGGACCCTGAGATCATGACCTGAGCTGAAGGCAGATGTTTAATGACTGAGCCCCAGGAAAGTTTTCCTGGCACCCCAGGAAAGTTTTTAAACTTTTTAAAACTTCAGGTGCAGGGAATCAGTTGTGACATACGGTCTCGAGAATCAGTGTGTGCAAGACCCTTCTCTTATCTTATTGCCTTAATGTTTCTCTCTGTATTTGCCTGCCCCACACTCATTACCTCCTATTCGCATAGACACCCCCTCTAACATGTACAAATACATGCTCTTAGGTAGGTATTAGTTTCCTGTGGTGTTTTGTAGCAAATTATCTCCAATGTAGTAGCTTAAAACAATGGTTGTTTTTCTCTGATGTCTGCCTGTCTTTACATGGCCATCTGAACTCAGTTTGTCTCTACCTTGTATCTCTTATTAAGGTCACTTGTCATTGGACTCAGATAACCTAGATAATCCAAGATGAGCTCATTTTAATATCTTCACTTAATTACATCTGCAAAGATCTTTTTCTAAAAAAAGAAAAGAAAATCACAAATTTCAGGATGTGGCCATGTCTTTTGGGAGGCCACCATTCAATCCACTACAGTATCCTTAAAAGTTATGTAGAGATTTTGTGTGTGGGTGTGTATTTAATTTTTCATAAGTAATATCATTCTATACATCTTATTCTATATCCTATAATTTTTTTGTCTATCCATAATGTTCTTAGCTACCTAGTTCATATCCTATAGTATACATCCCCATGTTTTCCTTATTCAGTCTCAATTATAGATACCTAGGTTCTTACCCTCTGCCTGTCTGCTACCACAAACAATGCAGCAATGGACATCATTGTTCATGTCCCTTTATCAATATGTTGCAAGTAATTCTCTGGAACATATTCCCAGGAATGAGTTGGCTGGATCCTCAGATTCCCTAAGTGCTGCCAGACGATGGCTCTTCCAGTTTGCTCCCATGTGCATGAGGGTTCCTTTTTTGCCATATTCTTTCCAATATGGGAGCCATTCAATTTTATATTTGCTATTCTCATGTCTGTAAATTGTTGTTTCACTGTTGCCTTAGCTACATTTTCTCCAACGACTAATGAGATAGAACACGATCAATTTCTTACATTTTCCAGTATCTATGACTTCACCCAGAACAGAGAGGTACTTTAGCACACTGTCACTTCCTTGAAATATTCGTATTGTTCATTTTGTTCTAGATTAATATAGATGTGCCTTTCTTGTCTTTTCTCTTTGCTCTTTTAGACAGGAATTAACTTTTTTTAAAAAGATTTTATTTATTTATTTGACACAAAGGGAGCAAGCATGGGCAGGGGAGAGGGAGAAGGAAAATCCCTACTGAGCAAGGAGCCCAATGTGGACTCCATCCCAGGACCTGGGATCATGACCTGAGCCGAAGATAGAACTTAATGACTGGGCCACCCAGGTGCCCCTAGACAGGAATTAACTTTTCTCATTTATTTACACACCCTTAGTTCCCAGGTCAGTTATTTGTCTTTGGTTCTTAACCTCACACTTGCCATTCTATTCTGTGGAGAAGGGCAGCCAGCAGGAAGCCTGAAAATTCCCAGAGTTCCTTGCCAGCTAAATTCTCATTAGCCAGTAGGAGGTACCCACACCTGGTCAGCAGTAGCTGGAAGAAAGGTCAGAGCCATCCTGTTTCTTTCTAACAGCGCCCTGGCTATAGCAGCAGCTCTGTGCAGTGGCAGCCCCGTAGTTCTAGCAGATTTGGTGACTCCATGTTCCCCGCAGCACTGGCTCCAAAATTGGCCACTGTGAGTGTGGGTACACAGGCTCTAACCCAGGTGTGGGAGCAGCTCCCTGAGCTCTCAGTAGAATGTCATTTCCCTTTTGCTCCTCTAGGTCTTCCAACATCTTTATAATCGCCTCCCTGCTTTAAATCCCCTGTCAGCTTGAACAATCTAAAATGATCTGTTTTTCTGCCTGGGCACAGACCAGTATATTTTCTATATTTTTTAGCATTCTCCTGGAATGAGTCTTTGTCCTCCCCCAGCATTTTGAAGCATGCCTTTGGGAGGTAAACATTCTCAGACTGTGTGTATATATAAGAATATCTTCATTTCGTCTCTTACATTTCAATGATAGTTCATCAGGGTATAAAATCCCAGGAGCAACGTTCCTGTGCTTTGAATGTATTACTCCACTGTCTTCTTGCATCCAGTGTTGCTGTTGAGAAGTGTGATGACAGATTATTCTTGTTCCTTTTGAGGTCATTTGATCTTTCTGTCAAGAATCATCTAGCATTTTTTTAAAAAAATCATCTAGAATTTTTTCTTTGTCTTGTTAGTTCTTAAATATCTTTATAATATGGTTAGTGTTGATTTTTATCTCTACTGTATGACACTCTAAAAGACTTTTTGATCTAAAACCTTTTATTCACATTTTTATATAAATAGTCATAATTCTTAAAATATTTCTTCACCCACTTTCTCCCACTCTAGGATCCTTATCATATTGGCACTTCCATATTCCATATCTCTTAACTCTTTCTTTTATCTAGTCTGTTCTTTATTATCTTTCTGATACCTAAGGGCTCAGTCTCCAACCCATTCATTACTCTATCCAAGGTTTCCATTCTGCAATTCCATCCATCTACTGGGATTCTCATTTCATCTCTTGCCTTCCTGTCACCTTCACCAGGTGGGGATCCTGGTGATCGGAGCCAAAATGATGGGGGGACTACTGACTGATGATAAGTAGATGGTTTTATTTCCTACAATCACTTCTTTTATGCCTTCCATAAGATCCAGTTACAAACAGGATATAGGTTTATGTGCAGGGCATGGGCTACATGTGAGATGTGTTTTACGTGCAGGCAATCCAGTGAGACAAGTGAACAACAATGCTTATCTCTTAGCTTTAAATGACAAGCGCAAGTTAAGGATTCTCCACACTTATCAGATCTATCTAAAGGAGGACAGGAAAACTCCAGGATCCTCCCATGTTTAATCTGGGTGTCGGCCCAGGAAGACTCTTGCCCTCCATCTCCTGGAGTTTTCTCACAGGATTTGACACGACCCCAGTCACATTGGCAAGGATCCAGGTTATGTTCCAACACCTTCCTTTTACCTAATATCTCTGGTTGGATCTCCTTTAGACTGTTTATTTATGTTTCTATTTCTGATATTTTTTCCTTTGAAGATATATATTATATTTATTTCATATTCTTGTGCTTTCTAAGCCATTAACTCCAACTTTCTTTATTATCGATTGTTGAGTTTGTTGTCTGTCTTTTTATGACAATCCAACTCTTCCAATCTCTCCTTATTTCCCCGCAATGAGTTCAGCATAACAACTGGCAGCAATGGAAGTGCAAACCAAGGTCACCCAGTATGTGTTGATCATTTCCTGAGAGTTTAGAAAGAGGTATGGAGGAATGAGACCACTTCTCCTTGGCCATTTCAAAATCCACCAGCACTACCACACACAACTACCCACACTTCCAGTCAGGTAGCCCTGTTATCCAAGCACCTCCTTCTCCTTCCATCTGGGGTGCTGCATTGCTTAGGGAGCAGCATCCCTCACTTGGAACCACCAAGCCCACTGGGTGGAGACAGAGGGAGGAAGGAAGAGAGAATCTTCAGGAGTTAGACCTTCCACCTACCTTTGGTATTAATAGCTGGGTTCTAGCTTTCCCACAGCTTCAAGCTAAGGAAAAATGTCACTCTCTTCTTGCCTCACACTGTCTTTAGGGAAGGCAGTGACCTGTTCCCTATTTATCCCCCTTACAATTTATCCCAAAATGCCACTTTCAGTATGTCACTTTCACACTTAAACACCTTCAATGGCTCTCCATTATCCATTGGATTTAAGAAAAAAAAAATCCAGCATACAAGGCCTCCTCTAATTTGCTTTTTTCTCAACACTTTCCTCTGGCATCTACTAACCTCTTAATTTGTTGTGCCAGCTGGTAAGCCAATGGTAGTAAAGAAGTGACAAAATAATTGTTCTTGGTTTAGAAAAAGAAAAATCCTTCTTGTTGGGTGCAAAGGGAGGACACAATCTACCATCATTAGGACACATATTAAACATTTTCACAATGTTGGAGAAAAGTTTGCAAAAGAGTGAGCCAAACTCACTTACCTGATCTCTCTTCTGATCAAGATTTCATGTTTTCAAGATGTCTTAATAGTTTGCTGCTATAGAACAGGCTTATGGAAATTGACCTCATGATGTCGACCTCATTATCAGTATTTTAACTAATAGGAGCTAACCTGTAAGGAAAGCAAAGGCACTGAAAGATGGCGTAAACTGTTCAAATGTTCTGATCTGATAGCTTAGCTTATTGGTCCCAGGACCAATGCAGCAGTTTGGAGTTATGATCCCCTCCCCTTAATCATAGAAACTTGTCAGTTCAGTGGGAGGTAAAATGGGTCTTTAAATAAAGACTGCAAGATAAACTCATGCATCACAAACAAAATACATACATGATTCCAACAGGAGAAGTAATCAAAAATGGCCAGCAGCTGGATGAGATTTCTTTTGATGGCTCCATTTACCTTTGGAACCCAGTCATTTCTATGTCAGCTTGCCTAAGTAGGGAACTTAAAAGTTGCCAATAAGGACTCTGACTTTTTAAAGAGCTGTTTGTGTCTGCATGACTAATGGTGCCTATGTGTACTTAGGAGGAAATACCAAGCTAACAAGGAAGACCACGAATCCACAAAATTTTAATTCTAGTCTTGGTAGAAGTTAACCTCCACATTCATGTTTTTGTGTTATGAATTTTCATGATGACCTTAAAGCTCGCCATGGTATTTATGGTAATTTCATTACAGACCGCATCTTCATCTTTTAATTTCTTTCCTATTTATAATGATACAGCTGTAATTAAAAGGTATTACCACTACATGCTATCCTGGCTAAAAGCTAGGTCTGCCAGACTTACAATATTTAAGACATTTCTCTGGCTTCATTTCTTTTCTCCATTTTGGAAGAAGGGTGGGGGAGGGAAGGCAGGCAGCAGAGACTTTGGTCATTATAACCTCAAATCCTTTCATCAACTTCTCTTTGTTCCTTACAAAAATTAAAAATTTTCCGAACAGTACCCCCAACCAAATGAAATGTTTTGATGTAATGGTTTCCATTTCGGCTTCTCACCACATCTGAAGTGACACTCATTCAGACTCACTAAGAACATGCAAAGGACTCCAAGGTTTGTTGAGACTTGGATTGAATTCTGTCTTCCAGTGGTGGTGCCAGCAGCCTCTGTCCCCATTGTTCAGAGTCCCAGAGGCTGAACACCATGGCTGAGGTATTGTTAACCTTTCTCATTTAGCACATAGAAGGTACCTGTGGGGAAAGACTTTTCCTCATTCCATGAGGTATCACTCACAAGTCCAAGAAAATTATGTAGAGGCAAGGAAACTAAGCATCTGAGGTTAAGCCTTGGCTGAAAAAAAAAGGGGCAAGCTGGGATAATTAACCTTACTCTTAATATCTTCAGAGAAAGTTGAAGCTGTGGAACCCAGCAGCATTGTCCTCAAGGAGTTCACAAACTAGCTGGAAAAGGGATGTACATCTGCTTGTGTTTTGCCAACCCACTAACCATCTTTCCATGAGAGAACTGACAGTCTCCCAGCCCACGCCACCCAGACAGTGCTGTCTGTGCTGCATGCCACCTACTTTAGGCCAAACAACTGAACCAGGTCAACAAAATCACATTGGGTAAAAGTACTGAAACAATCTGTCACTGTTTTGATCATTACTGCTATAAATGTGGTCTCATATCGACACTGATTATCAGACTTTCCCTTCCCTCAGGAAAAGCTCTTCTTGGGATAACCTGGGATCTTTTCTTCCTTAGTGGAGCTTCACTGAAACCATCTTGATCCACTAGAAGGTTGAATCTCCACAAAGTAAGGGTCAAAGACTTGACTGCTTCTCTCATGAAAGGATCCTAGGTACCTTTTTGTCCAACCTGTCCTCTTTGTCAAGCCACAAGGAAAGCTCCTCTTTCCTGAAGCACTTCTTAGGGGGCGAGGGGTAACAACTGCCTTTGGTTTAGAGTGTTCCTCACAAAAGCAACAGAATCTGCTCCAGAATGATGTACTGTCTGCATTTTGATCAGTTCCTTACAACCGTAGCTCCAGATCAACATCACATGGCTTGTTCCTAGAACCTCCAAATGTCCAGGCCACACTCTACCAATTAAAGCAGAATGTCTGGAGGTGAGACCAGGCCTCAGGGTCTGTTCAAGCTCTGAAGATAATCCCAGTGTGCAACCATATTAGACACAAGGAGGCTACTTGCAACTTCGAAATAGCCAGATTCTCTCTCTTTTAGTTTTATTTAAGTGATAGTCCCCACTGTACAATAAGGGTATTCGTATGTTGTCATATGTACAGCATATATTTGTCTCAGTTTGCTGTTTGTCTTTATGATTTTGCCAGACACACACACACATATAGGTATGTATGTATATATACATATGTGTATATATAATATGTGTATATGCATATATACATGTATCTATAATATATATACATATGTGTATATGTCTTATTTTTTTCAGTAGTGTCAGGGAGTGGGCAGAATTGCAAGTTGACAAGGCTAATAGAAGCAGGTGTGCTTACTGACCTAGTGACATTATGGCTCTTAGGTAGAGTATAAATTCATTCACAGAAGTTCTGTATTTGCTTAGTGTTAACTTTGTGCCGGGTACTATACTAGGTTCCAGGGACTCAGCAGTGACTAAGGACACACCCAGTCCCTGTACTGATGAGAATAGGGGAGGATGGTACACAGTAATCAATCACATGGATAAAATGTTACCTACACACTATGGCCTGTGCTCTGGAGGAAAGGAACATGAAGCCTAAGAGGCTGCAACAAGGCACCTAAGATGGGGTCATTCCTGGTCTCTCTGACAATTATTCCAAGGTCATCCCTTACTCACATGGATTCCTTATTAAGAACATTCACTTCCTCACTGCAAAGCAGTTTAGAGTCTTTTAGTCTTTAGAGAGGATTTTTTTCTGGAGTAACTCTAGGTTCCAGGATGGACTTCTAGGACACTATGTTTTTAGCACAGTGCTTATCAAGCAAATCGTTTTAGAACATGCCTAATCACCAGCAAGTCTCAGATATGCATTCCACGTTGGTCCCTAAGGAACTCATCTGTGGTTTGGTCAACCACAGAGCCATCCACTTTATAAATGGTCTACAAAGCCAAGGACCAAAGTCCCTTCAGCCTGACAATCTTCTCTCTGTTCCCCAGAATTCCAGGAATTCTCAGAATTCCAGGATTTTGAAAAAATCTATATACACTAGAGAGAATCGGTGATGTTTAAAGAAAGTTGTCAAACTTAGGTGCACTGTGAGAGTCAGGTCCTCATTCAGTTTAGCATTACTGATCACCACTGTGGACCAGCCCTGCTCTATGTGCTGAGAACATCTGTAGATATAAAGCTTTTCAGGATTTATGTTGCTCATTCCCATTTGAAAACAGGAAACACATTCTTACTTTTTAATCCCTACTCCCACCCATTGTGGTATCCACAATGTGACTAGCATCCAGTAGACATTCAGTAATGCATGTTGAATAAATGGGAACTGCTAGGGCACCTGAGTTCCCACACATCCTCTGCTGGGGTTTAGATCAGAAGAGGTTGCCATCCAGGTCAGGGCCTTGGGATTCTTTGGTGGTAGTGGTGGTAGTGGTGGTGGTGGTGGTGGTGGTGGTGGTGGTGGTGAGGTGTACAACCGCTCTTTTTCACCCCAGAGGAATTTTTAAGTCTCCAAGCCCACAAAATGTTCACCAGGGAACACTGAAATCTCCTGGTCTAGTCACAGGGCGGGCCTTTGGAACAATTAGGAACAGAACTCAGCGCTCCTAACAGTTCTCAGTAATTTTCAATGGACTCTCTAACTCTGACCCCAAAGACTTCCTTTGAGGAGCTATGGTTTCATAATCTGACCACCAATCATTATAAATTAGATTGTGTCTCGGTGCACAAATCCATCAAGGAGACAGGCGATGAGGAACGTTGGTAAATATGCCTGAGATGAACACCCAAGTGCTCACAGAAAGAGCTTGTGGAATTTGTATTCGGTGGTGGTGCCAGGAAAGGAAGACCTCACACACGGACGTACACACACTCCCCCAGGACTGGGTGATCTCTCGGACCTTGTGGAGACAAGGAAGCCAGGGAATACTGAATTTTAAGGCATAGGAGTCACATGCTGCCCCCAGGTGGCCCACAGGGACTGGACTGTAATGCAACTGTCAGACTGAAAAGTTGTCATCTATTGACTCAGTTTATCCCCAAAGTACTTGGATTTTTTTTTTAATAACTACAGAGTTGAATCAACACTGAGAAAACAACTGTACACACTAGAGGCTGATAGTCTCATCTTGGCCATCACAGTTGAATTCTTCACCAGATCAGGGGAATGCCTGGTTTTCCCATCTACTTACTATTTAGTTTGTACTTTGTCAGATGAACGGTTTTCAAAGTTGCCTTCTTTTCTTTCTCTTTTCAAATCCTTTCCTTTCTAGAATGTGATCAATTTCATCCTCTTTCCCTTTAAAATTGCTTTGGACTTATGATGAGCAGTGTTGGATGAAGTATTGAATCACTATATTGTACACATCCTACTGATATTATACGATATGTCCACTAACAGGGATTTAAATAAAAACTTAAAAACAACCCAAAAAAATTGCTCTGGACTTCACTTTGATTGGTAGTGTTGGGTCCACCAATAATGGGTCCATGGTCAAAGGAGCGAGACTGATACAAAGCGAAGGTCAAGCAAAGCTTTATTTCACACCAAGCATCAAGAATCAAACCGACTGTCAAACAGACCAGTCAGGGCTGCCCCTTACAGAGAGGGCGACCCCTCCCTGCCTCACAGACTAAGTTTTATAGAGCAAAGGCCATGTGGCTGGGCCTGGCCACACACAGGTGGCAAATAAGATTGTAACACACAGAGAAAGCTGCACAGTCATGCTAGGTCACACATAAGTGACCAATTGAATTACAATTTACCCTATAGTAGACATTTGAACTAACCTATCACCTTGGTGAGAATTGGCACCCAAAAGGCGGGGCCCACACTCCTTGGTAGCTAGGGAGACAGTATGCATGCTTTACTGATTGGATGTCTCCACATGGCCTGACTCAGCCCTGCATTCGGGCTGTTATCTCTACCCGACCTGACCACCCTTGTATTTGGGCTTTGTTACCTGGGACTGGTTTCCGGGACTTGCTTTTAAGTAAGTTCCCCTGGGGGGGGGAGGGTCAATTTAAGTTTTACTGCATAAACAACAAAATGGCTGTTCAACCAAGGTGGGGCCACTCTGGCTAAATAGGCCCTTACATTAGCTAAGAGGAAGGAAGAGAGAAAGAGAACATTAACTCTCTGAAGACACCCAGTCTCCCTGGGGCCAAGTGGATCCCTATGAGGGCTACTCCAAAGATGGAAAGCACCTGTGTTAGACAAAAGGAAAGAATGTACTCTCAAGGAGACTTGTGTCCTGGGGTGCCCAAGAAGGGACAGCACAGGAGTGGGATGAGTTTGGGAGGTCCTTTGAGAAAATTCCACCAGTCCCTCAGAAAGTTGTTTCTTAATCTTTTTGAAATCAGAGAACTTCAATGATACTTTAAAAAAAAATTTTTTTTTTTTTTTCTCCAGCCCTGTTCTCACCGACACACACAAACCTAATACAAGAACAAAGGTTTGATATCCAGGATCTATAAAGAACTTCTCAAACTCAACACACACAAAACAGATAATCATATCAAAAAATGGGCAGAAGATATGAACAGACACTTCTCCAATGAAGACATACAAATGGCTATCAGAAACATGAAAAAATGTTCATCATCACTAGCCATCAGGGAGATTCAAATGAAAACCACATTGAGATACCACCTCACACCAGTTAGAATGGCCAAAATTGGAGGGGAGAGTCAAGATGGCGGAGAAGTAGCAGCTGAGATTACATCAGGCAGCAGGAGATCAGCTAAATAGCTTATCAAACCATTGCGAACACCTACAAATCCAACGGGAGATCAAAGAGAGGAAGAACAGCAATTCTGGAAACAGAAAATCGGCCACTTTCTGGAAGGTAGGACGGGCGGAGAAGTGAATCGAAAGCGACGGGAGGATAGACTGCGGGGGAGGGGCCGGCTCCTGGCAAGCGGCGGAGCAATGGAGCACTAAATCGGGACTTTTAAAAGTCTGCTCCACAGAGGGACATCGCTCCAGAGGCTAGACTGAGGTGAAGCCCACACGGGGTCAGCGTGGCCCCAGGTCCCGCAGGGTCACAGAAGGATCGGGGGTGTCTGAGTGTTGCAGAGCTA